>JAITYZ010000428.1:0-21195 GCA_027744595.1 Paronellides praefectus | reverse complement strand
CTCAATGCAAAATGAATTTATTACATTTAAATATCAACTTCTGAAATTGTAAACTTGTCCTGGGAGACTGAATAAAGGAAATTGAAGAAGAGCATTCATTGTATTCACTTAAAGCATAACAAATATGTATATACATACATATATTTACAAATTAATACATATAGTATTTGTGCCTTATATAACGATTGCAAACACGGACGGAGACTTTCAGTTACAGCATGTGTTATGCATAGGTATATACTTAGATACAGCATTTTATTTGCTTTACTTACGTACAAGATGTAAGTGTATCTATCTATATATGTAAAAGATTCGTCTTTGCCAAAAATCGGAGAGAAAAGCAAAAACCACGAGAAAGACAAAAAACAAGGCGCACGTTGTTTTCCTCCTTTTTTGATACTGTGTGTGTTTTTACTACTTTCAACATCACATCAAACAGAAGAAAACATCAAATTTTTTTGTTGCGAGTGAAGATTTACACTGTCGTAAATTTTTTGAGTTTTTGGTGAACAAAGTGGGGAAGAAAATCAAAAGTGCTTCATTACAGATACACGTATTATGCAAGCTTATTGAAAAGAAGAGAGGAGAACAATAATATTGTTTTACTGTTTAATTTCAGTTTATACCACAAATGCGAAGAAAAAATATTTAAAGGAAGTCACCATTATAAAAAAAATGCTGTTAATTATAGTTTCAGGTTTATTTCTGAACAATTGTTCGTGACCTTTGAAACATTTTTCGCTTTCATTAAAATCGATAGTATTGAAACTATTTCGTATTGTGATCGGATGATGTTGCCGACCGAACGGAACATCAAATACGTCGAAACTTTGAAATAATAAACTGTTAAACTGTATACATGTTATAGTATAGTATGTAATGTGTATAAGAATTCTATGCTTGGTTCGTTTTCACCTTGCTGGAAGGGTTGTGAAACCTTTAGTGGTGGATCAAGATCAACTATTTGTTTGCGACACATAAAAGCGAGTTCATGAAAATCGGCTTTTATATACATACAGGATACAGAGAAAATCATCTTGAACAGAATAATAAAGAAAAATCGCCTTGCCCTTATTTTCTGATAAAATATTTACAGAACCCAGATCAGCTCATTTCAATTTTATAAATCAACTTGATCGAATACAAATAGCAAGAAAATTGAAGTGGATTTGACTTGAAAGGCATTGTATCTTGGAGAAAGTCTCATGGGCATAAAAGTCTTCACATAGACAACCCTGTGAGCACAAGACATTCGTGATCAGTTTAGTTGCAGGAAGGAAAAACGAAAACCTTCGTGGAAATTCAATAAAAATATCACAAGGGACATACTCTTCACAAGAAAGGGAACAAGTGTATACTCACTTCCATTACGCAAAAGTTTATTTTTACTCAGCAGTGTGTTTTAAACAACAAAGGACATTTTAGTACACTGACAGTATACCTAGTTGTCATTGTAAACTTTTACATTTTTGATTTACAGTGCCAGTGTAGTAGTGGGCAGTACCAGTACAAGATCAGCAGTCAATTGCGTCAGAAGTCAGAGGAATTGATTTATGCTAGTTATTATTATGAGTATTTAATTTTGAGCGGAATTAGATAACTAGCAGCGGTACTATAAAAATGGTGGAAGTACTGGACAACTGGGAATTAAGGTAATGATATACGCTTTTCCTTTTCTGTTTGTGAAATTCACAAGATGACGATTTTTCACTGAGAATAATATTGACGAATCACAATTATTAGGTATCTTCGTCACTGATTATACTTCATCACTTACTTAAATATATTCAGTGGCATCGATATATGTATATATAAAGCATGCCTATTGATAATTGATCATTATATCATAACAATAAAATTGAACTTAACAGGATGAGGAACAAGTACGAGGAAGACCCATTCACTAGCTACCTTGGGAAATCTGATTTCAGAAATCAATCTGTAATCAACTCCCGTCCCGTAACAGTTGTGTCGTCCTCCATTCACTCTTGTCATACCACCATACAAACTTCCAGAATGGTCACGACTGAAACTGACGATTATCCAAGTTCAGATCCTCCGTCGCCGACATGCTCCGTTGCGTCCAGCAGATATGATGCATTAAACCTTGAAGATCTGGATATTATTAAAACAATAGGTGAGTTTTGATTTATTTAATTTTCCTTACTAAAGTACGACGCATAAAAATGACAAGGATGAAGTGCACTCAACATATAAACGTAAGCTTAAAGCATATATTGGGGCATATTGAGCCATGTGAGGCATACAGGGTATTTGCTCATTTATCCCTTATAAGCATATGTCGAACATCAAAGTTTTACGCAGAGAGAAAGTAGAGTTTGTATACCTATCCAATTAGCGAGTCAAATTACACATTATGTTCTTCCAGTACATTGTTTACTGCTAGGTTTAATATGAACCTTCATTAAAGATGATCATATGATCAACCTTGAGATTTTTCAATTCAAAGAGAAGCGCTCTGCCTTGTATAGATGATTAAATAATGTACAAGTAAGTCTGTAATTAGATACGTTCAAGTCAGAACATTCCAAAAGTTCAATTAGAGACGGTGGCGTATAAAGTAGTTTGATATGTAGTCGCCCTTTTGTTTATTTAATCCGGATAAAGAGATACCGGATACCTATATATAGCTTGCTTCCTCGTCTGGTTTTCCAAGTTTTCGAGAGTCAAAGAAGAAAAGCACAAGCTAACAACTTATTGTGTTACCTGTGCGGGGTTCGTTTCTTTAGTTTAGCAGGAAGTGGGACGATTACATTGGTAAGATCGTTAACTACAAGCAATGTACAAATATTTTGAGGCGCAACATAATTTTACGAGTCGACACTCGCCTAATGTTTATCGTAAATCAAAACCGCTTGTGTTTGCTCTTACATCATAATATTTGCGTTGTGGCTTCAGTTGTTGGAATCAACAGGCACCACTTGCATATATTCATATTATGTACGTTCCCCTCCAATGTATTCTTTAAAAACAAGCCTCTTTTGACGACGAGGGGAAATGGGAAAGAAAATGGACAATTTAAAATAGGACCTGTTGAATTTGTTTATGTTATTGCCCGCCTGCACGTAGCCTCTAATGTTTTCAAACTCCCTAAAACATGCTTTGAGTGGAAAAATGTATTTTCTCGAGAGTCCAACAAAGCATTTCATGTTTTCATTTCGCATGAAATTTTCTCTTGTTAGATCATTTTAAAATAACAAGAGCAAGCTGCACACATGATTCCATTCCATGTTTGATCCTGCCTGGCACAGTTGGCTTTCCTTTCAAAGAAGAAAAAAAATTCAGTCAAAGAACAAAAACGTAATATAAGCGCATCGTCATCATCAAATGTGATCTCAACGAGTACCGAAAGCACTATAAAGTTCGAGTTAGTATTTCTATAAATCAACCAAACATCTCAGCTTAAAAAGCCGTCAAGTCTTAAGTGATCTTATAAAATCGGAAAACAATAGCAAAAACTATGTTGTGCTTGCTGTATGCCATCTTATAAACATCCAATGTACACAGCCAGACAGACAGTCTCACAAGTCACGAGATAACAATGTATATCATGCTTTCCTCCTTAATTACGCAAAAAAATAGGGTTTTATTCTCTTCGTGTGCATAAAAGAGAGGAACCACAGATTGTTTGCATATTGTGTTTTTTTTTGCGTTGAATTAAAAGTTAGATAAGTGAGCAAGAGGGCAGGGGACATGATTCAACAACATGAGCTAAATATAGCAAATGGAGTGATGCCATCTTATACAATCCCATAATCGTATCGCGCGAGAGAGCAAAGACTTGTCGCGTCGTACGTAAAGTAGGCGCATTGTGATTGCCATGTAGTACCTTGTATAAAAACGCTCTACATTAAAGCTGTTAGCATAGTACTGCATTTTTTTTCTGTCATGTAAACACGAGTAATCAATATTGTGTAATCGGTTGTAATCAATATATATTTTATAAATTTACGTGTATTATGCATACAAGTTTTGATAGAAGATATTTTCACCCTTCATAAAATGCATAGGTAGCAAGAAAAGTTTCATGTAGTTGAAAGGCGAAAGGTGTAAGCTGGTCGTGATCTGATGGAATTCAAGTAGAAATTATGATTATGATAAACCAAATAAATGTTACAGAGCTGTTGAAAATAGCGTAATTTATATAGATTTTTTTTATTTTACCCACTACACATGTAAATATATTTCACGAATTCATTTTGTAATGTTACAACTCTTATATTACATATTATGTGAAAGCAGGCCCAAGTTATCAGACATATATAGATTTACTACCAATATCATTATCACTGATTGGATTTTTTTCTCTCGAAAATGTTAGTATTGTTTGTAGTTTAAAACAAGAGTTTAATTTACGTAGCTTGTGCATGATAGAAAATAGGAACAAAAGAATAGAACATGTAGGCGATATATATAATTCACAACCCCATATTTTTGAGCTACTGAATGAGTTAGTTTTATATAACTTCAAATTCTACTACGTATGTATATTGATATGCGAGATAATATTTTTATACGTTGTGAATAAAATATATTACGTTGTAACATAAACCAACATTGAACAACTGCACTGTGTGTGTAGGATGAATTTAATTAGTGATGCTACTGCTGTTCATTAAAAAATCCCGTCTTTGTACTCTTTTCACTACCCCACTAAATAAAATATGCATACCACATCTGTGTACTAGTACTGTACCCAAAGAACTCATTCATTTTTCAGTTGAGCTTCCGGAAAGTAAAAACTCCAAGTTAATTACTTCTTAATTCTAGCGTTCCTCAACGTTGATGATCTACGGCCAATTCCTACTGCTCAAGTAAATTTTTACTGTGCTACAATCAATAATTAAATTAAATCAGCTAGTGATGCTAAGCACGTTGTTGAGATGGATAGAAATGTAAATTCTTGAGATGCCAGCAAGAAATTTAATGAGCTATGAAACATACTTCCACGGTGAAAGGGGGGAAATTTGGGTAGAATTTACCTGAACTATGTATGTACATAATATAGTTTTTACGTTACATATATCTAGTTTTGTTTTACAATGCATCTTAAATTAAGTTATGCAAGCAATTGTGTCGTGTGCGATTTTTTGTTTAAAGAAAGACTACATGTGAAATTAAGAGCAGAGATGGAGATGTAAATCAGTTTTGGCAAAAAAATAAAGGAGTCAATGGTAGAATTTTAAGAGCGAGCGTGAGTATCTGAATAGAATAAATGTGGAGGGAATTAAAAAGAAAATCCAATATATTTCTCTAATGTAAAAAGCATTTAAAACCGTTCCAGCTGCGCCCGTTTGTTTTCCACGCTTGTCAGATAATGTAGGACACCAACTCATTACAATTACTATTACACTTATGATATGTATATTTAACATTCAACTTACTATACACATCATTCTTCTATCCATTCTCCATTGTCCTTCTTTTGAATGATACTATTATACACGCTTGTAAAATGAGATGGAAGAAAATACACTAGATACCTAGGGCATGTCTATAGTGTATAGTCTATATACAATAGGTAATCGAGGTTTAAAGAACAAAAATAATTCTATTAACTCATGTGTTGCATAAACAATTAAATTACTGACATATTTTATATATTTCAAAGAAATGTATAATTTATTGTTTATTTTGATATCCCCAGGGGTAAACTATTTACTTCTTTACTTTATTCAATTGCATACATTTCATTCATGAATTCATTCATTCACAGTCTTAGTCTTGAGTCGTTTTGTAGGAGGTTCTTGCAAAGCAAATTGGAACCCTACCTTGGCAGGTGCCAACTATATGACTATACTAAGTGAAAAATTTACAACTTTTGATAAATAAGCAATGACATTCTGTATTGACAAAAATACAAAATCAACCAAAAATGCATATCTACATGCGTATAAACATATATAGTGTCATTATTACCCTATATCCCTAGGAAGTTCAAGCACAATGTATAGATTGTCGCAGCCTGCGACTCGCAGGTGAACTACAAACAGAAAAGTAGATCATGAACTAAAATGACATACTTTAAAGAGTTGGGTGAAGTTATAAAAGCCTATTTACTAAACATGTATTTATATTTAAATATATCAGACTATACTCAGTTAGTGAATATAAGAATCCAACCGGAAATCTGGCAAAAATGTAAATATAAATGTTTGATGACTGGCAAATTTGGAAAGAAAATACACAGTAAAATATAAGTTTAAAAATATGACCAGATTTCTTTATCTGCTCCTCTTGAGCAGAAACTCACAAACAATCGGCCCACCATCCTAACAAATGCGAGGCTGTATTTGAGTCAGTAGTCGGGTCGATAAAATTGGTGTAGTGGTGGAGTGTAGAGTAGGGATTGCGTAAAGATCTAAATATTATTCTAACCCAGTTATAAAAAAGCCTTAAATTAAAAACAATAATGCGATCAGAAAAAGAAGAAGAGGAGGAGTAGAAAAAGGTGTATGAACCATTCAAATGCTATAAATGCATTCATCTGGTTTAAAAATAAATATGGCGAGGTACGAGAAAAAGAACTCCAGGTATCATTTCCTTATTTTGTTTTCGTATGTAAATTCGCGTAGTAGCGCATATAACACGTGGAATAGGAAAAAAAGGTTGACTACGACGCAGTCTACTACTGAATTTTATGACATTTTGAATCGACTTTTATTGTGACAGATGAGCTAATCCAGATTTTGTTGGTACACATTGAGAAAATTGTGTGTGTGATACAAGTTTACCTGGTCCCCTATATAATATTTGAGATCAGATCAAAAATTGAATCCCATTTTTGAAATGAAGGAAACGCGAAATAGCTATAAATGATGATTTTTATTTCAGGTTTTATTCCCGTCCCGTGTATTATAAATAGATCGTTGTAAACTTCGAAAGTTGAAAGTCTGTAAGTTAACAAAGCGACAAGATTCGAGAAGAATCATTATTTCCTGTGGCGCTACGTTTCAGTACCCAAAAACAAATGCTCCTTGTACTTGTACTAATTACAACGAGTAAATTATTCCCGTCCCGTGTATTATAAATAGATCGTTGTAAACTTCGAAAGTTGAAAGTCTGTAAGTTAACAAAGCGACAAGATTCGAGAAGACAGAAGATATTCAGCTAATTAAAAAGTAAATGTGAGCTAATGCGTCGTTTTGTGGTATCGTTTATTTTTTATATGTCAAATGATGGTAATGGAAAATGGAAAACTCTTCAAAATTTGTAATCATTATTTCCTGTGGCGCTACGTTTCAGTACCCAAAAACAAATGCTCCTTGTACTTGTACTAATTACAACGAGTAAATTTTCCTTTGATGTTTTTATAATTATATATGAAAAATATGGAATTGATAGCTACTATATAGTATATAGTATCAAAGGCGCTTGTTTCTCACTCTGTACCCAAAAGTAGGGATTTGACTGGCTAACAAACTAATACGTAAGGGAGCGTTCATATATAACGTCATCAGATACACTGGGTGGGTCCTTTTGACGGGGGTATCCTGTTAATGTTAAATCGGGGTATCCTGTTAATATTAATGACTGGGTGGTCCTTTTTTTTCGTCATACTTTTTTGATAACGTTATATATGAACGCTCCCTAAGCCAAAATCGTCATATTTTGGCTACAGAAGAGGTTGATGTATTCAGCTTTAACGTTATACGTACTCTCCTATTGGCTTTCCAAGAGAGAATAAGCATAATGAAACTTGGAAACATGTTGAAATATTTAAAGTGTCTAATATAAATAACTATTGAGATCTGAAGATCAATAAAAACCCATGAAGGAAAATCATCCAAACAGTTGAGAGGCGAGACGGCAAGAGGTGATCAGGCATGTCGAGGGCGGTGTTCCCATTCATCATGTTTTCATGTTTTGTGTCTCAAATAAAAGGTATTGATAGCCGAAAGAAGGATTAAAAGATTTTAAATAGTTTCAAGTTTAACTACATACGTGCCGCCAACAGACAAACAGACACACAGTAACAACTGTTTTAATTTCTTTTAAAGGCCAAACAAATAGGTAGGTTAATAGCAAAAATAGACAGGGAAATTCCCTGAGGGAATCAATACACACAAAACCATACCAGTCCTCCTAAATCTGCAAGCTGACCTACACTATAGCGTCGTTTTATAAGTCTGTTTCTTATATGTCATGAATATAAACTTGGTCTAATGTAAAATGTAAATATTTTTAAATTGTATTCACATAAAAACTTTAATTTTAGACCTTGAGTTACATAACATGCTCATCCTCATGCTTTCACCATATGTTAGGCACCGATAGAGAAACTACATACAGTTAGCAGATTCGCATCAAATCAACAGGTTTATCTGGCCGTTTTGATGTCCGAGGAAATGTGTGAATTCTCTAACTGACCTGGTATTGATTGGCCTTGTTATACAATAACAATAATAAATGGTAAGTTTGACATCAGTCAGAGAAATGGAAGCAATATGTGCGTATTCAAGGTAATTCTAGTATTTGTGTGCCACGGAGTAACATATTTTCATTTAGCTGGCTAATTGTTACATGTTCGTGAGCTAAAAGTAGCTAACTGCCACTCCACATTTTGAGAAATCAGGGTAAAACAAACAAGATGTCTGGCTTTCTATATAATTGATCAATATGATACTCGCCTATGAAAAAATCCTACACTGCAATATATACACAAATTAACTTAATTTCAATGAAATGAAAACATTAATATACCTACATTACATATACCTATTGTTTTAAACATGCATAAGCCACAAGGGTAATATTATTTAATAGCGTTTACCATAGTACAAAGTTATTTGATTACAAGTAGTAAACGATTCACGCGTGCAAGACATTTTTAGCACGGATTACACAAGTATTATTGTGAACTTGAAGTTGTCAGAAACAAAAAACCTGTTTACAGTTATTATATTGCAGAGCAAGTTAAGCGTGTGATTAGTGATTACATACAATCTTTCATTCAAAGTGAAAGGTCATCCTTTATCACAAAAGACGACTTTAGCATTTTTTTTTAAAGTCTTTTGTTTTTTTCACTTGTATCCTATTAGTCAGTTTGTTTGTGTAATTCATCTACTTAAAGTCCTTCAGCCATGTTCAAGATTTCAAACATGAACTTAAACTGTACTAAATAACATGTATAATATGATTCAATTAAATGTGCATGTGTTGTGTAAAAAACAATGATTTTCGGTAGTTTTGGTAGAGTGTGATGGGGCTGTATATGCTGGCTGTAACTCTTGTGCACTCCAATAACATCCATCTTCATAAAATGGCCGGTCTCTTTGTAAAACATGAAATGATAGCATAATTTCTGTCTGAATTACTACTGTACTAAACCTTTTATCTTACACGATTTCGTGTAAGACAACCCTGAGCTTAAAATACATTTATAATACTACAGCAGCATAGCAGCAGGTAATGCAAGGCCATCATCAGCTCACTTATAGTTTGTATAAAAAAATAAGATCATTTCATTTCCCAAATTATCTTCATCTCTCTTCCACGTTTTATATGCTAGCCATAGAAAACATGCAATATTTATGCAGCTGGATATTTCGACAGTTTTATTTCACGTAATGCATAAAATGATCGTATCAACTCTAAGAACCAGTAAAACCAGCCTTGAAGTTGGGAGTTGGGAATTAACATTTGTCAAGTTTGAAGACACTGATTACATGATCATGCTTGAATAATATGCTTGTAATTTTTCAAACATTGCTAAAACCAAGCTCACATATCATTTGCTAAATCTCTGTTTGGCAAAAATCACCAACCTTTTTTATATTGCCATTCAACTGCATCCGTTTGTGGATTTGGGTAATGTGCACAAAACTTTGTTGACTTCCGTTTCTTTTGTTCCTCCAATACACCAAAACGTTACGATGCTTTCCCCTTTCCCAACTTACATCATTTATCTGATATGATGTAGGTAATGTGCACAAAACTTTGTTGACTTCCGTTTCTTTTGTTCCTCCAATACACCAAAACGTTACGATGCTTTCCCCTTTCCCAACTTACATCATTTATCTGATATGATGTCAACACGAATCATCACATCACCAATGTCATTTGAGCGTTCTCTTGTATCCATCAAATTACATAAATCATAAAAAGTCAAAAATGAAAACACATAAAATAAATACTTTTGGATATGGTGCCAAAAACTCATTATGCAATCCAAGCCACTAATTTACCGCGGAGCCATTTACACCTCAACTATTATATTATTTTAGCAATTTGAGAATAGAATGGATTTCATGAAAATACTAGAATATGGGATATTTGAATGTGACATGAGAAGAAGACGATATACATGCATAATAAGTATATATAGATAATAGCAAAGAGCCAGGCGCCAGGGGACTCATAACAAAGAATATTATGTGTTCTGTTGTCAGACATGCATGTTGAGTTGTGAGTTTGCTCAGACAAAAGCCCTGTACTATTATGTAAACAGTTCACTGACAGCTGCTGAATTTTGAACTCTACTCTCATATAATCATAAACAGGATTCAATACATGTGTTGTGTTGTACGTGCAAACTTATACATGTCTGCATGTCGTCAGTTTCCATATTATATAGTACGTGCATATAGGATAGGCTTGATTTGGAACGGAAAACGGAACCTGCAATATGTAACCACTCTCAAAAATCACTTCTCAGCTCTAATTTTACATGGTATGTGGAGTGTGTGTAGATGATGATGAGTTGGAGTTTGCTAAAAATTTGTTCTTGATTTTTTCATATATTATGTTTGTATTTTAAAAAAGGCTATAAATATTTGGAACAACGATGATGATTTTCTCTTCCCAACCTGTTTCCCATTTTCCATATATTACCCAATTTACATATTGAAGTGGTAGTATGCATACTCAAAAAAAACCTTACCGGTTGAACAAGCTTTTTTTCGTCCTTGTTTCCAAAAACACTATTTGTATGTTTTAGCAGAGCACTTCTATTTCTCTAATCAAATAAAAATGATTAATGCGCTTTATACTCAATAATGAAGACAAGTAAAATTAAACAGCTATAGTTTTTTTGTATGATGTCAGAAATTGGTCTTGGGAAAAAGTATCAGTCAGAAACCTGTAAGATCCTGTATGATTCGCCTGTCTCTTTTTATTATAAATAGTTGCAATAATAAAAAATGATGCTAAACTGAACACATGCTTCTGTAACATGTTAAAAAACTTTCTACTTTTTTCCTTGTGACAATTTCCAATATTTCATTCGTTGTAACTGTTTCAATGGATGTGTTTATACATAGCATGTAGATTGTATAAATGTTTGGAACAAGTCGCTCCTAGTCCCTGACCTGGGACTCCAGAGAGCACTCATTTGCTGTGTGCTTGGTACGTGACTAGAAAGCTTGAAATATTTAGATAATCCTCTGATATTCAACATATTGTTGGGTGATGCGCAATGCGCACTACTACACGAACCTGTCTCTTTTTTTAGATAAATGTATGTCATCGAGAACATGTGTGATGGAGAATTTATAATAGTGTTACAAGATGAACTATGTATATATAAGTCAGACTTGAACCGTTAATTGCCAAGAGGCAAACAAAAAAATCTTAGATTGAAAGAAATAATTGGTACTAAATGCTTTAGCTCGTTGCGCTTCATTGTGTTCCAACTTGGATAGAAGAGAGACGTGAATCTTTTTTTTTCAAATATGTTTTCATCGTGTGCATGCATCCTATTGTCTTTTGCTTCTTCTTTTTTGTTCATGAGTAGGTTTTCTTTTGACGTGAACAGGGTTTAAATTTATCCCTTGAGATAACAAATGACTGTGTTTTGTTTTAGCAAAAGAAAGAGAGAGAAATGGAAGATCCTTGCATGCTTTTGTCTCTGTATGACTTCAAGATGCCAAGGGAAAACCAAACCAGCGTAGAAGTATTATTGAATTGGCAGAGTTCAGTTACAATACAAACCTATGCCTAATGCCTATTCAAGCAGGAAGCAAATTGTATAAAGTCCTCCTTTAAATAATGGGAATTTTTGACTTTTGTCTTGTTGAAATAAAATGATATTATTAAACTGTAGAAAATTCCCACATGGCTTGCTTTATTTTCTAATGGGGACATAATGTCATACAGCTTAAAAAACATGCATAATTTACACTTCAAAGAATTTCCCCATTTCTTGTCGTTGCCTATATATTTTTAAGTGGAAGGTGAATAATTTTCCTTGCTTTCTGGAAAGCTTCCAGCTTCATGGCTAACATTAGTATAGTACTTACCTTTCTTTATAAAAATCGACTTGTAGTATGGTGCGCATATTATTTGTTTTGTTTGTTTTTTTAATCTTAAAATTGCCTGTCAAGCAATAAGAAAACACGCACACACATTTAAGCACAACAATGTTTTAACGACATGTCAGAGGAAAGAAAACACCGTCACTTTTATAATGGAAAAATGGAATACTGATCATCATCATGTTTTGCTGAAATACGATTACGAGGCTAAAAAATACTGCATCCCTGACATTGATAAATGTCGATGTCAAACACATATCCCTATATCCTGTCGCACAACAAAAAAACTAACTAGCAGCGTACATTTTTTGGTGTGTGCAAAAAAAGATACAATAAATTTACTACCAAGAACACGTCGTTGTTGTGTTCATGTACATTTTTGTTGGTTCAGGTTATCGCAGTTACATAATCTAATCAAGACAAGCGAATAATTTTCTGTACGACGAGGCCAATAAATTATTTCGAGTTGAAAGCTACACTACATTACATTCAAATCATTTAGGTATTTTTTTTGAAAGTTAATATAATTTTCTTTGCAAGAGGATAAATGTTGAACTTATTGTGAAAAATAAAATACAAATTTATACTGAAAAATAATTATCAAATGTATTTATGTTCCTGTACAATTTATATATGTGTCCTCTTGTTAGTTTGAGACACGTGTTGACTAGATGGCGAATAGCTATCAAAAGGTGGAGAGAATTCAATTGTCCGTATGAAACGGAACTCCTCCTCTTAACAATACCTATATATGTACTTTCACCACCAAAGCAATAAGCAACCATCCGCAGTTCAAGGAAGAGCGAACTATATAATAACTTTGTATTATGCTTGAAATGTAAAGAGTAATTGATTATATATTTCGTATTCAACGATTTATGATGATTATTATTTTTATATTATTGCGTGACAAATGCGCTTTTTTAATTTTGTTGTTGACTTTCAACGGTTTTTAAAGGACACGATGTGGTCTTATTTTATTATGTCAACTAAACTCCAAACTATGAGTCATCATCAGGACATAAAAGGCGATTTTTTATATAACGTCGTAAAATGTCTTAATATCTCTGTGGTATTCATAATAATATGAATAAGTCAACATAATCCATTCATAATACAATAATAGCCTCGTGTCTTGTCTCATCTTCCTTTCGGGCATACATCGATAATTCGTATCATGTTTGCTAAAACTTTCTCCAGACGGATGCTCAGAACGCACGGGGTGTTGCTTGATAGATCTGTTTACAAACACGTTTGAGTTATTAGAAGAGCTTTAAACTTCAAATGCGCAATTCATGGTCGACCAAATTGAGGGCATTAAAGTAGATATTATTATGTAAGTTGATCTATAAGGGAAAGTGGTAATATTTTGTGCTGTCATAAAAATTACAAACTAAAAATAACGATGTAAAAAAACCAAAATTGTTCATTTTCATTTGAACATGAATACGCCATACGCTTGATGTTTGAATAACGAGTGTATCTTTTACCAGTGTCATTTGTTAGAAGTCAGAGCAACTTTGGCTTTTTTAATCCTTTCTCCATCATACACGGATGTACACATATTATAATTATATACAATACACACCACATCATATTATTCACCATCTTTATGCCTTGCCATATTAATATCCAACAAACTTGATGTACCTGCTTGCATAGCTGAATCAACCTACTGCACCATTATTTGTAAAAGGCGTTTAAATAAGTCATTTATGAATTAATTAGTGTAAACTAATTTTAATTTATTTGATGTGGTTTGCAAGCTACAAAGTTTGCACATAGACAAAGCTATGTTTTCCCACACATTTTTATTCTATTTAAATTTACTCCCTGGTTGTCCTACTAAAGGGTTGTCGCGTATAGTGTTGTGTTTGGAAATCAGACGACTCAGATTAATTGAAGCTTTTACTTGATGATAGACCGCAAACTGGTTTCTTTTGAAGTGTTTTGTTCAAGTGCAGGTGCCAAAACTAAATAATCGAGAGTAAGGANTACCTACGCCATGCCATGTTTGTGGGAAAACAAATGATGTAGCAAAGGGCAAAGAGTGTGGTTCTTTATGAAAATGATGTACCTATTTGTGGGCAGCAGCTTAGGACGATTACTATATACTTTGATGTGTTGGCTTTGTGTTGATTTATTTAAACTTCTTTGCTGCTGATCATTCTATTAAACAATTTTTTTTAGCTTCCTCTATTTATATTCCTGTCAGAATAGCGTGTGGTTTGTGCCTACCAAACACGTTCGTGAAATAAGATACAATTAATATACATTCCTTTCTCCTATATCCGGTGTAGATATTCCAATATAGGTGTCCATTTTATATGTACTTTATATATGCTGACGTTATTTAAAATCGTACTGTGGTCCGATTTTTAATACGTCAAATCTACGTACAACTATAGTACATAATATAGGCAGAGTCGCAAACATTTGTTTGCAATATATTTTACTCTACTACTTTAAATTGAAACTTTGAGAAAGGACTACAACTCGTCCTATCGTTGTAATCTTAGCATTCAAAATATGAACTGGCAAATTGTCAATTTACGAGCAGCCAACAAACTCACCCATTTGCCCTTATGTACGTGATTATGATATATACATGTTTTTTATAATGTTGCTAAGTTTGTCTTAAGTATCAACCACGACAAACAAACAGAAAAAAGTTTGCAGCGTTTTTTATATCATCATCCTCACCGAAATCGCCACAGTTTGCTTTGATACAAAATACAACTCTTTCTTTTCTTCTTCTTTTTTTCTTGTGTTTGAAAAAAGTATTCACAAGTGCTTTCTTCTATATATCACAAAAGCTATAATAATGCTAGCCCAAAATTATTTATACAAAAATATAGCGCTCATTTTCTTTTATATACACAAGGGGATGGAACAATATTTATGTGTGTTTACGTCTAATAAAAAGCATAGATGTGAAATTTATTGTGGCTTCATTGCTATTGTAATGTATATTATCCTAGTGCATTACTGTTGCGCTTCACATGATTATCTAGTTTATGTTGTAATCGAGAACAAGGTAATTCACTTTTCTTTTCGTTTGTAGAAAACCTAACGTAAACCATTTTCCCTCTCGCTTTCGGCATAAACCTATTGATGTTTGCGCTCAACAATATCTAAAAGAATTGTAGTAACTAAAGATGATTTTTAAATAAATATAAGGCGACGCGACAATACAAAAATGTTGGCTGAATTTGTTGGCCCATTCTAATGTTTTTGCGCACTTTAATAATAATAATAATAAATACCAGGCAATGAAAAGAGTCCAAAGAATTTCTTGTGTTTATAATTAATGATTGTCCTGTTCCAATTCTTGGAATGCATGCATGTTTTTTATGGAAAAGTACAGAAGGAGGGAGCAAAGACAATGATTGTAGGTGAAACGCATCAGTTAGCTCAGTAGCAATAGTAGGGCAGTGTTTGTCGTCATCACCAAAGTCGTAGCAAGCTGATAAGCTTGTTTAATGAAACTGTCCTTGTCTTAATGATCACACTCTGTTGCACTTGATGTATGCCGTACTTGTGTACAATACAACATGCATATATAATCTGCTGTTATGTAAACTATTTGAAAGTCGCCCCCAAAATACTAAAAGATCTCGCGAGGTGATATTAATAAATTATCTTTCTTTTACTTGAATATAGGAACCGGAACATTTGGAAAAGTCGTCCTGGCACAAGATACGGAAACTGGCGAATACTCTGCACTCAAGATTCTTTCGTTGTTCGATTTGATACGCATGAAACAAGTGGATCATGTCAAAAATGAGAAGAATATTTTGAAGGCCATCAAACATCCTTTCATCGTCAGCTTGTAAGATGTTTTGATTGACATTCTCAGACATTAAGCAAGGCCCTTTGCATGTCGTGTGAATATATATATAGTTCTTTTTGTATTTATAGTATTGATCTCACTTTAATGCTTAACTTACACATATAACATATTATGTATTGATTTTCATTTAAAAAATATTGTGCGCTAATGATCACAGATCATCCTAAATGCCTTGAGTTTGACAGAAATTATTTGTTGTGTTTGTAGTTGTGTCAAAATTGCTGTATATTATGCATATATCAAATAGTCTTTGAGTCTTAATACTTGTGTGTGTGGTAATAATGAATAAATTAAGATACATTTTAAAATTCGGATTTTCTACAGAGTGCATTTTATTTTTTTCACGTAGGAAGTGGTACAGCAAGGATGAATACAACATTTATTTTCTGATGGATTTTGCTTGTGGTGGCGAGCTCTTTTCCTATCTGAGAAAGGCAGGAAAATTCAACATTTCTACATGTAAGTGTCAAACGGACCATATATTTCCTCAATTTATTTGAACAAATACATACCTCAATAATTTTTGAACATTACACAAACGGGGTCATTTAAATGTCACTGCTACATTATGACATATTTTGTCCACGCACACGTGCCGCACACTTATTTCACAAAAACAAGAAAAAAAATTAAAGTGCATATCATGTGGCAAATGGCAAGTATGAAGTAAATTATACACTTGCGACCACTTTAAATATGTAATGTAACCTTATTGTTAGCAGCTGAACGGTTCATGTGCGTTTAAAGAACTTGGAATGTTGTTGTTGTTGACGTCGTATTTTGTTTATATATCAGGTTCCGACTCCGAGATAAGTAAGTGTGTGTGTGTAATGTGTCAATTAAGAATTTGGGATATTATGTCTCTCATTCATAATTTCTGTCACATAGTAATTCCTTTTCGTCTATAAACAAACTGAATGACTTCATCAACAAAATATGTCTATGATATTTTTTGTAGAACGTGGACATTATGTGGCACTCCAGAGTATTTGGCCCCAGAGATCATACAATCAAAGGGCTATACAAAATCTGTTGACTGGTGGGCGTTCGGTAAGTATATTTATTTATTGCTGCCTCCCTTGCTGATATTTCCATCTGCATGTAAAACCTTTACACGGGCTTAGCATATACCTACATACAATATATAGGTAATATCCAATATATTGTACTCTTCCAAAGTAGAGCTCTGCGAAATTTGAGTATAATATTAGTTATCAATAGGCTTCACTACGTAGTGACCCAATTTTTTACCTCATTTGCACAATTGTTCATCATAATAATAAAATATAATGTCTGGAAAACGGAAGCGCTCAGGGAGGAGAGGTGTATTTTTGGGAAGCAAAAAAACCAATTACTTGCGTGAAAGGGTATAACTGCTCAGCTTATTAAAACATGAATAGAAGAATGCAAGAGAAAACGTGTAGTTTCCTTGTAGGAAAGTAGAATAGTAGAGATTAGAGACGCTATATAAACATAAAAACATGTGTAAAACAGAAAGAGAATAGGGCTCTGATGGGTTTTATACTAACTTGTATTCCATTATTGCATATTACTAGTTGATAGGATATGAAAAACGTTTGAAAAATAGATTTTGAAAAATAGATTAAAGGAAAGCTCCAAGAAAGAGCCTTCAAAACCATTGTTAGAGATCACTATATCTAGGCATTTCGTTAATTTACATGCATACTACCACTCGACTCTTCAACAGTCTTCATTGTGCAAACTTTTCTGAGAACAGGGCAATATGGGCAAATACATGAAGAAATTTATAAAAACCCTGGGGCAATGCATACATCTTTGAAAAAACCACGCTTGTTCACTACCATTAATTAAATCATGTCATTGCCATTCGTCTGTTGATTATTGTTCGTTTACTTGATCGTATTGTTATGTAGGTATGTACATGTTTGCTTGTTCTTGTCCAATTTTAGGCATTCTTGTATATGAGATGCTGACGGGTTCCTCACCATTTTTCGGAGACAACAAATTCTCCACTTATGAAAAAATCCTGTCTGGAAAAATAGATTGGCCCAAGATGGATTCTGTGGCGAAAGATTTAATTAAGAAGTTGTTGACTCAGGACAGAGCCAAGCGTCTGGGATGCGGCAAGGTTTGTAAACATTTTCTACAATTTTATTATTATGGCTCATTACTAATTACACAAATAACCGTAGACAAGAGTAGTAAAATTAATTATACATACATACTATATGTACGTACTTTCATTAAATGTACTTTATTTACATTTTGATTGTATTAGAATGGCGCAGATGAAATCAAACGACACAAGTTCTTCAGGGAGTATGACTGGTCGGAGGTGAACCAGAGAAAACTCCAGGTAATGAAATGCTCTTCGACATAATATGTTATATATATATACACAATATTATGTGTACATCATGTATTTTTCTACTGGTTTCTAGGAATAGATTATCATACATTTTTTTGTTAACATGTATGGTTTATTGCCTATTTCAGCCTCCCATCATTCCAAAGGTTTATTATGAGGGTGACACTCGTAACTTTGATGACTATCCTGACACATGGAGAATACGGAGTGTGACGGAAGAAGAGTTGGAACTTTTCGATGATTTCTAATTTCAAGCAAAAGATCAAGAGAACATTATGTATAATGAATATTACCTATTTATTCAACAATCTTTGCTGATAGCAATTCCGCAATATTTCCGTCGAGTTGTTATGTACTCATTATTACTATTGTTAAGCAGTTAAGGGGCATAATAATGAGCCATGCAGGGCGCAACCATGTTATATTGAAAATGTGGTAGTTTTATGGTTTCCAGACACACCTATTTAAGTTGGCAAAACACTCTTGGTTTACGGTAGCACACTTACACACGTGTGCAAACGTAAAAATGCCAGGCTTTAAGTAATTAAAGCTGAGAGATGAGAGACACAGTAAAAAAAGCTTCATATCCTTTTATATTGTTGGGGCAAATTGCGACAGTGTCAAGACGGGCATGATAATGATGATATAAGCCATGTATCAATTATTTTGTGGTTGAATATAGTGATAGATTTGGGTTGTCAGATCATTTCTTGTAGATAATTTTACTTTCAAGCGATTTAACTTTTAACTATTTATTTATTACAGTAATGATTTTAATTAGAATACGTTGCGCTTTAATTTCGGGACTTCGAAACATGTTTTGTTTGTACATGTCGTCATTTTAACCGTATTGTTTGTTTCTTACTTATTTTGTGGTACGTCCTATTATTTTAGCTCGTTAAGATTTTAAGCTATTATTATAATTAGCTTTTATATATCCTCTTTGATGCATCATCATTGTGAAATATGTACCTAAATAATATATTTATATTTATTATCATTACCTTCTTAATTAACATTACACATTACACATCCATAATAATGTATGTAAATGTTATGTAAATCCTGAATTCCTGCGACCTAAAATTGTCGTGATGAAGAGGCTATACCAAAGAGTTGGTGTGATTGTGTCGTTAGTAGATGATCGCATAGATAATTAATCAAGTAAACTAGAATATAGTTTGGTAACCAAACTTTGGTTTGTACATACAATTCCTTACTGTTTTAATCATTTAACCTGATACCAGCAACTAGTTGTTATACTACACACACCTTTAAGAATACACACACACATATTACCTAGCTGAAAAAGTACATGGAGTTTGTTTTATAGTTTTTAGTAGTATGTAGTGTAAATACATATTATACTAAAATACGAAATTATTTCCTGTCCAATCATAACTCGTGTAAACTTCAATTTTACCGAAAATATGAAAAAATAAAATAAAAATAAAACCTTGTTATTCCGTAAATTATTTAGAAACAAATTTTTCTTGAGCTCGATTACCTCATTTGATTTGAGCAAAAACATATATGAAATTCATTATTATTACAGCATATTTACTATCTGCCTTTTCAATCATGTTGTTGGGCATAGCATTGATACATATCATCATTTTCATTTCACTTTCTTCTTTCACCAGAGCATGAAAGGGAAAAGTTTGTACATACATGTGTAACATGTGTAAATAATGAAATGGTAGCAGTTATGTGTAGATACCTACATACATATATGTATATACATTTATCGTACAGATGAAGGTAAATACACACAAAAAGCTACAGTTTCCGGAACAAAAAGCTTTCTCCATCCCAAAATGCATGTAAACATATAAAGCGGCTTGTATTTTGTCTTTTCAATCCTTTCCTGCACGTAATAAAGTGAAAATCTCGGACGGCATACCCTAACCACCTGAATTCTACTCGGATATTGTAATGTAACGGAGTCATTTTTGTCTACCTGGATTTTCAGACACGTATGAAGTTGTGCTAAATCATTACATTGTGTTGCACAACACAACACACACATCATCATCCATTTTCACTGACTGGATAACTTGTTTCCCCTTCTTTTTCATGTGCCTGTCAAACCCTTGAATAAGCAAGCATGACAATCAAACATTTGGCTGTATACGATCAATTTCGGTCTTTTGTTATGGTGCGGTGTAAAGAATGGCTGATAGCTATAATGACTTCCATTTGCCTAATTTCATTTTCATTACTCTGTTACGTTGTAACCAAGAATAAACTGCTAGTACCTTATTAGGTTTGAAAATTGTATATGTTTTTAAATACAAATAATGTCGTCCATCACACACATGTCGCAAAAATACGTTGGTAGATAAAAACTTTCTGTTATGTACCTATTTTTGTACGGTTACGGCTATCCTTTAAATCTAGACAAAAGAATTATTATACAAATATGCAATGAGTATGCTGATGTGAGCACAAGTACATTATGCATAAGTGTACCCCGGTGAAAACTCCATATATGTATACCTCCCACTCTAAAAGACAATATATGCTATATAATTATTACCTTGCATTAAAAAAAATATTAACTATTCATGTAAGCATCTTTATACCATATATAACATGGTTTCATAATATAATATTATAACCAGTCGTGCTTCAGGATCATGACACCACCGTACGTTAGTGTAATATGCCAGCTCACAACACTGCACGTGCCATAACCACAAACAAAAAGAGCTTCG
>JAITYZ010000426.1:0-11206 GCA_027744595.1 Paronellides praefectus | reverse complement strand
ACCCATTTAACCAATAAATGCAATGATGTAACATGTACCATAACCGCCATCACTATCATCATCCTCGTCATTATGATCAAAACTTGCCCGTTTTGTGCCGTGCCTATATATTTTCTTGTGCTGCTGCCGCTATACGCTGCAGAGAGAGTGAGGGCGCAGAAAAAAGAACAAACTTTACAAATAAAAAGGAAAAGTGGTCCGACCAGAGAGAACGTAGCGAAGAGCAAAAAAAGTTGCATGAATGAGCAAGGCAATTTATTATCTATTTCAGAAGCATATACATATACCTATCTACATACCCTGTATACTTTTATTATTAGCCGACTTGACTCTTCTCAATCCGGCATTATATCCAGATAATTGAATGAAAAGAAATATAATTTTGAGCCATCAATGTGTATATACTGCTTATATATGCAATGTGTGGGTTGAACATGTAATCATCATAGGATTGAGCACTGAATATAAAAATTGCTACTTTACAACAACGCACGCATCAAAGAAGGCTGTGGTGTTGTTATTTTTTATTTTTTTGGTAAACTTCCTTTGGATAAAAAAAATTAATGTTGCAAACACACACAACAGTCATATTTTATTTAAAGCGGATATAAAAAAATCTACAAAGCCCACGTTCCCTTACATTAATAATATAACTTAACTAGTCATCATCATCGCGGTCATCATATCACAATCTCATACATTTTTATAATGCACGCACGTACATTGTAATTTTCATTTCCCATATACAGCAATGCATCTGTATACAAAGTTATTCAGCAAAAAGTCTGATTTTTTAAAATAAAAAAATCCAAATCCAGCTTTCAACCCTGAAAAAAATCTTTTCCTGCACTGGACATGTATACAAATGTACGATATTTCTTCATTTGTCATATATTATCCATCCTGTGATGTACATATATGTGCATATATAGTATATATTTCTCCAGGCTTGTCAGTGCATTTTACTGTTTATATATTTAGATGGATGGGATGGATGCAGTAGTGACGATGAGGATGATGATGTCGGGGATGATGCGGTGTGTGCAATGTTGAAACAACTTTTTTTTGGTCTATTTTCTTTTTTTTTCAACTCCCCTCACTTTCAATCTTTCTATGTGAGTTCCCTTCTTCAAAGTGAAGTAAATTGCTCGTACAGAACAACATACACACCGTAGTAGTAGTATATTGCTGACTGATAGTGATAGTATTATATCATCTATACTTTATCTGTAGTAGGAAGACAAGAAGTATCTGTTATTGTAGCTTGGCATGCTAGTAAGNCTATACTTTATCTGTAGTAGGAAGACAAGAAGTATCTGTTATTGTAGCTTGGCATGCTAGTAAGCTAGCAGCTCAGGATAACATCATCATGACACATACCCGTCCTTTCTCACTCTTCCTTTTTTCCATTATTCCGTTTCTTCTGGAAAAATATAAACACATATATACATGCATGTTACACTGCATCTCTCTACCTATCCATCCATAATAATACAAAAATGCACTGGAATGAATCTTGGTGGATTAGAAAAAAATGCTTGTATTTTTTTCTCTTGCAATTGCATGTTGCGTGGTGGTGCGTAGTAGTGCGTACAAAGCTTAGTTGTATTTTTGTACTCTTGTCAAAAGCTCATCCTTCATCCCCATTTCTCATTTCATCCCTTCCTCTTCTCCTCCACTCCGCGTCTGCTTGTGTCTCTATATATATCCGTACGGTGCAGTGTAGCAAGACGAGTGATGTATGTAGTGTGGTGATGAGTCCAATATTTTTCAGGATTAAAAACTCGGCTGTAAAATAGCACGGTTTGTAATGAAGAGTAAGTCAGAAACTTTGGATCTATGGATGTATTTTTTATATTTTAAACATAAATGTAAGTATGTAGTATGTAGAATATTTATTAAGATGGATCTTCTTCCTCCTCCTAAATACAACATTTATATCTATGAACATGCAATGTGTAACGTGCATCTCCTGTCTCATCATTCTTCCTTTCTGTCACATCATCATCGTCCTCTCGGTGCATCTCATGCTTCTTTATGGGATATTATGCATTATGTTATATATCGGCCTTAACTAAAAGGGAGGAGGTCTCACCCCGTCCGTTGTCAATCCATAATGATATTAGGGAGGACACGATATGACACTTTAATTCTTAAGAGTGTTTGCTGCTGCTACAGGACATCAGTGAAAAAGGGATGCAGGCAGAGAGTTTCTTAAGTGTGGCATCCACTACTGGGAGACTGGGAGATGATGATGCTTTGTATTTTTTAAAGCGGTGATATTTTGTGGGACGAAGTGAAAATGATGGCTATACCACCCCAGTTTGTGCACAGTTCATAGGAACTATTTGTCCGTTTTAATTGTCCTTGTTTTTCGTATGCGGGTCATACAAACCACACACGGGTGAATATGGGTCAACAGAAATGCTACTGGTTAGTTGAAATTGCGCACAAAATATAGTATCTACATTGGTCGCGCATCTTTTTTAATGGCTATTAGATTACATCTCTGCACCATCAATATTTTATTAATTGCCATGTCTTGATCAACCCTCACCTGCTGACAAAAAGGCTTATGTGAATTATGTTTTAATCCTTTTTGAAGGAAAATATATGTACGTCAATAATTTATTTTTTACACTAGAAGTGATGAAAATTTTCCAACAGTTATTCATTTTTATATTGGCTTGCTTTGAAACACGAGAGCCAAACTAACAAGTTAATTGTATTATTACATGTTATTTTTATTTTAAAAAATTATCAACGTAATTTATTATATGTTGGCGCCATAATTCATAAGGTCGTGTACCACCGCTTGCTTCACAAATCATCCTACCATTCCTTTTCCTAATTGCGTGTGTGAATCGTAGATGATCTTTGATAAAAACTCAAAAACATCAACTTTGCATCTCCATCCAAACATTTCTTGTTGAAAAATACCAAATTGCTAAAAAATTATTATTATCGTTTTCTTATCAATAGAAATGAATGATTCCAATCTTTTTATAAAGTAGTAAAAATTAATCATCCTCATCATCTCTGCTATTTATTTTTGCTCTGCTTAATTAATCATGAATTCGTCATTTTTCTATGGGCTATTATCAGTGATTTCATATCATTTTATACCAATCATCTTTTCATCAATTTCCCATTTTATTAATGCATATTAGATTCATGATGATGATGATCCTTATACTCCGAAGCTGGTGATGATGATGAGATTAAAAAATTTAAAATTATGGGCTTGTGCGTCTCTCTGATGGAATAGGTCACTAATTGCCCTGTCCAACTTATTCATTGCCGCAGTAAATTTTCAAGTTCGTGCTGATCCTGGCCTACGATTTTTTTTCAATGATAAAATAAATGTATTTTCATGTTAGTTCTTTTGCCTTTTATTTTTTGCTGCTTTTTGAACACAAAAAATACCAATCCCAAAATGTTTGTGTAAAAATGTATGCATAATTACAGTAGTTTATGTTACTCCCTTGACGGCAATCATTCAAACAGCTTAAAAGGATAGACAGAGAGTCACTGTGTTGTGGTCATTTGAGTAGGAAAATATTTATTTTGATTTTTGCAGAAAAATACAAAATCATCCAATCACGTCTACACCAAAAAAATGCGACTTCTTTATTACTACTTATGTTGCAGTAAGAAAGATTATTCTTATGTACATTTGTACATACCTACCTTACCTGTGTGTATGGCTATATGACATTAGAAAGATAGTTTCTTTGTCAATTAAAAGTGTTTATGATGTTTCATACATTTGATAGATTCATAAGCACGCAATATATATGTGCATTTTTTTACTTTTACACACTCGCATATTTTACGTCGTAATGTAAGGTGTGTGCGAAGAAGAGAGAAAAAGAAATTAATTAAAATTCATTTAGTGATTTTTTTGTATATAATCAGTTATCATAACCAGGCCCAAAAGTAGACATTAACTCTGGATTGCAGCAATTACACAACAGAGAAAAATATAGGCTAGTCCGACCGAAATAAAAGGGTTGGGAAATGCAACTAGCAGCAGCAGCAGTTTCACATGCTATGTTATGAAGAAAAAAAGTTATAAACAAAATAATAATTACTACAAAGGATAAAGCGTGCAAAAGCCATTAACGCGCTCTTTGTATACTCCCGTCTCGTGTGTGCCCGCCATCACAATGCAATCACCATCCTATAATATCATTAAAGCTATTCGCCTATTATTATTGCCTAAACACTGTTATTTCTCCCCAAAAGAAAACCTGTATAAAAAAATATATTTTTTTACTAACTAGTCGCATAATGCAAATGACGCATCATCATACCGGTACCCGTCGCATCCTCATCATGATGATGATCATCATCCAACAGTCAGTCTGTCTAACAACACGTCTTTGTTATTGGTCAAGGTTGTCATGTTATAGCTATTACTGCTATAATAATGTTCTGTCAGAGAGCACCTTGTCCGTCATGCATTTTTATCTGACTGACAAAAGAGTTCCATTAGCCATACAAAAGCGCATCATCACTTTTCAGCTTCTACTTTAAAAAAACACTTTTTGATTAGTTTTAACTCAAGATGAGAGGTGTGTGCGTGAGTGCGAGTACTACAATCAATGGGCATAGAAGAAGCATGCACAAAAAAATAATACAATTGATAGCATTAATATTGAAAAGTTAACGGAGTGAATAAAACATGGCGAATCGGCAATATTTTTTTTACCAAAGGATTGATAATGTAAATCGGTTGTATAATGGCTTATTATTATTATCATTATAAAAGAGAAAAAAATATATTCCCGATTTTGCTCAAAGCGAATTTCTTGTTCATGTACCTCATTTATTCCGTTTTGGATTTTTCAGCTTCTACTTTAAAAAAACACTTTTGATTAGTTTTAACTCAAGATGAGAGGTGTGTGCGTGAGTGCGAGTACTACAATCAATGGGCATAGAGGAAGCATCCACAAAAAAATAATACAATTGATAGCATTAATATTGAAAACTTAACAGAGTGAATAAAACATGGCGAATCGGCAATATTTTTTTACCAAAGGATTGATAATGTAAATTGGTTGTATAATGGCTTATTATTATTATCATTATAAAAGAGAAAAAAATATATTCCCGATTTTGCTCAAAGCGAATTTCTTGTTCATGTACCTCATTTATTCCGTTTTGGATCTTAATATCCTGCTTTAGAGAAACACCTTTTGCGTGTAAAATCATTCTTGAATACTGCTTGGCTCACAAGGTTTTTTATACCTAAGCTTGTGTTTATCTTACTTTATCATCAGTTATATCATCAGTAGTCATGTACGTACCTAAATATATGCAAAGTGCAGAAACATGAACATGGTTAAAATGCGTGGTAAATACATACAAATCATGCATTCACTTCTGGCAATGCTCACGGGAAAAAAATGTAGTATTTAAGGAGCACTAAACATATCATGATGACTTCTACACAAAACTTCTTCTTTTTTTCGCTCATGTTCAAATCAAACACGTGAGATTTTTCTCGTCTTTCACCTTGCAAGGTTTTTTGTGTAGTAAGCAAAGCAAAAGTACAACATCAAGATTTCATGGCAAAATAGTCAAAGAAAGCCGATCTGTTGAGAAGTTGAGAAAGGAAAAAAACACTGCGAAAAGGTGTAACTTGATTATCTTTTGAGATTTCTTTGGTAGCCGACATAAATGATGTTGTTGTGAATGTCGAATGTTGAATTTATACCAAAGTTGTTTCCAGTATTTGTTCAGTCTACAATGCATATATGCATATATATCATAGGTATATGTAAATACCTACAAGCAAAAGTTACGTTTCACGTCACGTAGATCTAGTTTATGAGCTTTGAAAGAAAAGAGAACAGAATGCATAAAGGGTAAACACAGAAAATTGGTTGAGAGGGTGTTAGATTAGTACTTAGTCTATAGATTCACGATCCCTCTTTGTATTGTTTGGGCATTGGTGTTTACACAAAAGGAGTTAAATGGGTGGAATAAACGCATTAGCGAATTAAACTAAGCCATTATTTTTATTTCAGCATGGGTTCTCCTTCAACATAACTTTCAAATATAAAAGGATTAACATAATAAAAAACGAATGCACATTTTTTTGTATGTATTTCTATGACTTGTTGATGAAAGGTGTGTTTCCAGTTTACATAATAATATTATAGTGCACTGGCCACTAATTAATGTTGTCAATCAAGCCAAAAAGAAAAAAAACACTCAAACTTCTCGGCAATTCATTAATTTGAGTGTCATATGTCATTGAAATTTCCACTTTATATGCGGCGGATGTTTTAAGATTGTCGACTGCTGCTGATGTGGACTTCACATTGTCAAGTGGAGTAGGTAATAAAGAGTGGACCGTTATTGCTTTGCCTTTGCACACGTGTGCAAAGCTAGCTGCAGCAATATACTTACACAAATAATAATGAGTGTATATTGTGTGTTGAATGCACTTTCTCGCTAATTGCAAGTTGTGGGTGGTTTTTATTATTTATTGTTTACTTTACGTTTTATTGTGATACCAGAGCGAGGTAGGAAATCAAACAGTCCAAGAACGTAATGCCGGCATTCCCTAGTTTTTTACGCACCTTTTTTATATTATGTGTACATACATCGCATAACAATGGGATGCAAAAGTTTGCATTACAAACGTTACTTGTCACAAGCCACATGAATCATATACAATGCGTACATTGTATAGCCATCTGAGCTGACAAATGATGACGAACCGGACAGATTTGAAAGAAACTTATGTGCGTAGCTAGTTTATTATTATTACTCCACAAATAAGGTGTGTATACAATTTTGGCAATGGCATTCTCGGATTTCATCGAGAAACACAATACGAGACCACCGGTGCCACCATTACCGCAACGTCAATGACATCGTCCCATCATTATAGTAGTGTTTCTGTTTATTATACAAAAAAACATGCGTGTGTGCATCATCGCCCCATCATCATCACGATCATCATCTCAGGATTCACATGCTTCCTTGATTCCCAAGTTAACTGTGCGTAGCTAGTTTATTATTATTACTCCACAAATAAGGTGTGTATACAATTTTGGCAATGGCATTCTCGGATTTCATCGAGAAACACAATACTACGAGACCACCGGTGCCACCATTACCGCAACGTCAATGACATCGTCCCATCATTATTATAGTAGTAGTGTTTCTGTTTTGTATACAAAAAAAACATGCGTGTGTGCATCATCGCCCCATCATCATCACGATCATCATCTCAGGATTCACATGCTTCCTTGATTCCCAAGTTAACATGACAGGGCAATCTAGCAAAAAGCATTGTATTATTCGCTATATTTCATTACGAGAAGGAAAAATTATGCGTAGAAAACCAATTATGGTGAATAATGTTCCCATGTCTCACAATTCACCAAACAATCCCACAAGAAATTTAACAAAAAAATATACAATTTGCATCACTGCACACTCAATTTACATCCCATCCTAAAATAATAATATATACACGCAATACACAAACACATTTATTTTTACTTTTTTGGCAATGACAATACGTTTTTTATACAAAATTCAAAAATAAATTGTGTGCGTATTTTTGTGTGTAAAACTTTTAATAGGATGATGATGATCTGTTAAATTCAAAAGTAGCAGTTGCCACTATGAACTCATCTTTCATCGTTACAATCACAAATAATTTTTTTTGGCTGGTGCGTTAACAAGCTAACTAGGGACTAGAAATATTTACATATTTTTTAAAAAAATCTCTTGAGGAGCACATACCCATATTTTAATGGCTGCTTGCTGTGCAGAATGAGTAGATCAACATCAATTTTGTTTCATGTACTTCCTTATTCATCCTACCAATTCTTTTTCAAAGCATTTTGATCTACATCATAATATGGAATTCGACTTTGCTACATAAGCATACTTATATTTACATTTTACACCCTTACATAATTTTTGCTGTCAAATCTTGGCTGAATAGAAAAATGAGATTGTTGCTGAATTTGCATCTCATTTTTTTATATACGCACTCACGCATGGTACCTTACTTTTAGCACGCTCTCATGTTATATAATATGCGTGCACACACACATGTGCGTAAAAATAATACTTACGGCATCCTCGTGTTTTTTCATATATTTTTTTTGTCTACTCTCCTTGCGGTGGTGTTGTCATTATCGTTGGTTGATGGTGTGGTATGGTAGATGATGATGATGGTGTAAACTAAACTTGTGTGTCTTTTTTTGCTTCTTCTTCTTGTGACTTTGTGCAAGTGTGAAACAAGGAGATGATGAGATTCACACTGAATAAAATGTTGGCAAAAGACATTGACCTTGCATTCACTCTACTAAATGTGTATTATCATCATCACCATCATCATCCAACATCGTGCTTCTTCTTCTTCTTTTTACTTTTTATTCTTCTTCGTCTACCGAGCATTTTTTTATCCTTTTGATATTCTTTTTTACTTACACAATTGCATTACATTACATGCGCCATCAAATCCTCCTTAATCATGTTTTGTATGTTCTCTATGTAAATGCAAACAGATTATATAATGGCCCACACAATAAAAGTGTATTTTACCCAGGAGCAGAGCAACAGAACAGAATAAAAAAAGTGCGTAGTGAGGAGGTGAACTCAGTTCATTTATTTTACTACGGGAAGTTGAATCCCTTTGTGAATTCATTTGATCCTCTCTCTCTCTCTCTCTCTTTTGCTACTGTACCGTATAATAAGCTGACGCATAATAATATTCTTCTTCTTTCTTCTTTTTTTTATTTACCACCTTGCTTTTGTTGTTTTGTGCTTTATCATCTCGTATTTTAAATTGTAATCCTATTATCCTCTAATCCTGGGCGGATATAGCCATTTTTACTAAGAGCACTTAACTGGTTTGCCAATTTTCCCTCATTATTTGATAACTTAATTCACTGATATGGCGTGGTATTTAAAGTTGTTAAAGTGAGGAGTGATGATGATGATCATGATGGGTATGCAGTGTGCTGAATGGTGAGCAAGTTAAGTAGGAAAGACATGAGTATATTTCATCAAGGTAAAGAGTGGAAGCAGTTTTCTCAAGAGAGAAGAAGAAGAAGAAAAAAATCAACAAGAGGTAATAACTCTTGGTAAACAAGCACACACGTAACAATGCTTTTGTGTATAATACATTTTTTTATGTAAAAGAGCACAGCAACTGTAAACTTGTTATATTATGACTTTGACTACGCATCTTATGACTCATATATTTAAATCATTGTATCATCAATGATGATGATTCATCATCATCATTTAGCAAACAAGCTTGGTGTGTGTGAAATGGGAATTTGAAAGGTTGCAAATGAAGCTGGGAGCAGATTTATATGAGCATAATAAAATGCAGGAGAGGAAGAAAAAAAGGAAACAAGACAGGAGGAGAAAGGCAAATGCCTGATTAGTGCAAAAGCAGGGAAACATGAGGACACATTGTATAATATGTCGTGTATATACCATGCAAGTAGCTATAAAAGCTTATATAATTTTTGTGAGCAACAAGCAAAAAAAGACTGAGCAAGCCAGACAGATAGACATATTATCCTCATCGTCACACACACAAAACATACCTATATAGCCCATGTGAATCCAGTGAGGAGCTCTGATGTCTTGAATATTTTATCTGGTGACATGACGCTGAGAGGTGTCGTGGCTGGTGTGAGACTATATGGTAAAAAGTTAAAAAACATGAACGTCTCGTAGAGAAACAGATACGAGGTAGTCTCATGAAAATGTATATATCTAGTGTATCTGTTGCTTTTTTATATAAATATGTTGGTTTGCCAAAATGCCAGGCCAAGCCAACAAAAGCAAAACTCTGGGGATGGGAAATTGAGATGAGTTGAAGAGTCGTAAATACCTATATAGCCCATGTGAATCCAGTGAGGAGCTCTGATGTCTTGAATATTTTATCTGGTGACATGACGCTGAGAGGTGTCGTGGCTGGTGTGAGACTATGTATATGGTAAAAAGTTAAAAACATGAACGTGTCGTAGAGAAACAGATACGAGGTAGTCTAATGAAATGTACATCTCTAGTGTATCTGTTGCTTTTTTATATAAATATGTTGGTTTGCCAAAATGCCAGGCCAAGCCAACAAAAGCAAAACTCTGGGGATGGGAAATTGAGATGAGTTGAAGAGTCATAAAAAAGCTAAGTATGTATATCAAATGATTATAGTACATATAATTCGCACACTGCATTGCAGTGAAGAAGAGCAGGTTATAAAAATTATAAAAAATAATATGTAGACAAGTACACACACACACATGTCTGCTTATTTGCATTGAAACTTTCTCTGCATGCATGTATGCCTGTTTTACATTATGATACGCATTTATAATAAATGTGACGATGATTATTACAATGATAAAGCTGAGATTTTAAACAGCTTCTTCTAATACCCGTGTCAATTACGCATCTCAAGAAGGTGAGAGAATAAAAAAAATATGGCAAGAGACAAGACGATGATGTATTTTCTACACAATGCTAGAAAACAAGGTTTTAAAATATTCAAACAAGTTGAAACACAGACATAACAAGGCAAACAAAACGATGAAATGGAAAACGTCTGCTCGTGTTTAACTACAAGCACGTTTCTCTCTCTCTCATCATCATCATGAATTTTTCTCTATGAATAAACAATTTATTCACTGAAAGAAAGCACTTGCTATATGCAAAATGAACTCGAGACACATGAACACCAAAAAAATGAAGTGGAGTCTTTTAGATTGTAGATGTAATGTAAATACTAGCAGCATCCGCTTTTATTATAGCGAGATGACATGTTAAATGCAAAGACACGAGCTGCTGCTGTTGCTGTTGGCTGATGATGAAACCGATAACGTGGAGGGATGATGATGATGATACCACATGAATGCGATAATATTGCAAGCATGAAACATGGAATGGCAAATGAACCAATAGAGCATCAAAAAAATCATCATCTTCATAAGGAATGTATGTACACTTACATTTTATATGCAATCAAATGCGTATGTTCATTCCTTCATTTTATTCTCCATCAAAAGAATCAAAAATGTTTGCAAGAGAGAAAAAGATGTTCTTCCTTCCTGTTGATTAATGACTTGGTTTTTGTCTCTGTCTCTATCTCTCTTTTGCCTTTTTTTGTGAATCAGTCAATGAATGCATATTTACATCGTCTTCCTTTGCCGCCGCC
>JAITYZ010000425.1:0-20904 GCA_027744595.1 Paronellides praefectus | reverse complement strand
TAACAATTTTCAGGGAAATATAATAATAGTCTGGTATAAGTTTACACTCATCCCATGGCAGAAAGTTCACCATGATACATACCTACATAAGTACATACTACACGGCTCCTTATTTCCTTCAAACACGTAACTAACTCTATTATATAACAAAAAATATATAAAAGTGCCACAGGAAAGATGTTATTTCCTTATTACCTTCTCACCTTTTAGTCATTATATACGTTATACACAATGCACTCATCCGTTCCATTTGATTCAATTGCGCCAAGGCCATCCATACCTGTCAAAGCCAAAAAGCAGAATTTGTAGCCTGAGCCTATTCTTGTTAGCTGATTAAACCAACAAACGTTCTTTTCCTTGATCAGCTTAACTATTATAACTGGTCTTTTTACTAAAAGCTAAAAACTTTAATACTTTTTCAAATCAAATAATATAAGTACCTATATACATATACACAGCAGACAGACTATATGTTCAACATGTAGAAACCAAGTTAGCTAACCTTTATACATTTTTACCTCTCCCGTCGTCCTCTAAACTTTTTTGTTGTAGTATAATTTTTAGTGGTGATTCGGCAGGAGCGTCTCTTCTCGCTTTCAGCTATTCATAATCTTCAACCTCCATAATAATAATAATAATAACAACCAAAGTTATAAAAAAATGTAGACAACACACACATATTCCATAATAGTAACACAATATATTGCATACCTACTAATTTTGAAACACGTAAGATAGCATGCATGTATCCGTCAATACGTATATGTTTGGCTCTTTGTTGAAAAAGCATTCTTGTTTCTCCGCTCTCAATTTTCTGCAGTTGGAAAAAAGGGAAAGAGTCAGTCATAAACTGCACACTCTTTTTATACTTATTAACCAACTCATGCATACCTGTACACATCCATTTTTTTACATGGCATATAATATGTGGTGATGTATGCATTTAAAGTATGTATATTACTACGAGACCATTTTTTTGTATTAATGATCATCATCATAATATTCACTCACTCATTCACTAACTTTTTTTCTAGTCGGAATCTCGTCATAATAATAACATTAACGCAGCTGAAACAGTTTTCATTGGCTCAGTACGTTTACTTGAGAAGGCAAGAGTTATGTGGTGGTAGCAAAACAGAGTCTAGTTAATAGCTGCGGTAGTAATGGGATGCACGGTACACGGGGTATCTTTATAACAACATCATCATCATTGCCATCATCATCATCATCATCACCATACTCAATACTCACATCATCAGCATCCTTTTTTTATCTCGCCCTCTAACTAATCAAATAAAATGTATGCATTCTTTTGGTCGCTTAAAACACTTTTTATATATTTTTGTTGATAGTTACGTAGCTGTTTTTTATATTTCTCCATTATTTCTAAGAGAGGAGCAAGGAGCAAGTTTACATGCAAGTATCTCTTCTGGACGCACTAGAAAAAAGAAACGAAAACCCTTTTCGACATAATAATATCATCGGCCGGCACGATATTATGTGCATATTATCTTCCCGATACATGTGTATAATATCCTCCTTGTTAATATTTTTCAGAAGGAAAAGAAGAAGTTGTTGTCTTTTTGAGAACAAAATACTTTCAAATGAGCATACAGCCCTGTAGTTGTTCGATTAAGTTTGATAAGGAAAGATAAAAATATGAAAAGCAGCGAAAGAGAGAGAGAAACGTGCTTGAGCGTAATACGGCAGAGAGGGAAGGTTTTATGCCTACATTGTTTGCTGTCTGCATTGTAATGAAAGTCATCCCTCATCAAACATCAAAACTCATCAGTGAACAAGTGTGAAAAACATTGTTGCCTTACCAGAGCAAAGAGAGAGAGAGTGTGTGTGTAATGCATCCTTCATTACACCTTGTTGTAAATTGAGTGATAATAATGGAGGTAGGTGGTGTTTGGTTGGTGGACGATACCAGTTTTGTTTTGGTTGGTCAATATCATCATCATCGCAGAAAATAAATTTTAGCATAATAATAATTTATACCTTCTCCACCAACATAATTATTATTTTCCACCTATGCATTACACATTGTACTTAATTTCTTTACACATTTCAACTACAGCCATCTTTTAATAAAATGCTTCCGGAAAGAAAGAAAAGAGACTGAGGAAAAGTTTTGCGTAATTAAGACTGGGATTTGTACTCAAGCATTTTTGGGCGGCTTTTGTTAATAATAAAGAGTGTATGTTTGTGTGTGTAAAAGTTTACCTTGTTAAGCAAAAAGCTTTTTTCCCGTTTCATCCTGAGAAAAAAATACGTACCTTTTTTTCAAAGATACAAGCAAGAGTCTTGTTCATTTGAAGAGTTAATTTTGTGGAAAGTTGGTGATGATGTAAGTATTAAACGTGCAAAAAATGAAGAAAGAAATAACAAACATTGTTGCTTGAGCCCGCATATATACAACACGGATATAGTAATAAAAATACACCGACAAGTGAAATGAAGATTATCATTATTGTTATTATTATATGATGGGTAAATATATATATTATAAGTATACATTGTTGAATTAATAATGTGTGCATATCAACTTTTCTCCTTCTACCTAGTTGATAGCGCTGTGAGTGAACAGGCTGATATGATGATTAAGTCAAGAAGGCCTCATTATCNTAGCGCTGTGAGTGAACAGGCTGATATGATGATTAAGTCAAGAAGGCCTCATTATCATCATCATGCTTTATATGAAGTGTACAACTATTTGTTGTTGTTTTTGGTTCACACTATCATTAAGGTGTAAAACGCTGTATGATTTATTACTCTGATACTTAATCAGGCCTTTTTTCATGTACTACCACTACCGCCACTGCACTGCTACTACTACTACTTTTTTTCGCATTTTGTGTAATTGTTGTAATGTAATCGCTTCTTCCTTTCTGATGTTTTGTAGTTGTACATCCAAGATGAATTATCATCATGTTTCAAACAAGAAGAAAGATTTGAACTAGAGCAAAAATGCAAAACATTGAGTTACATTACAATAACAAGGTATTTTGATTTCAAGGAGAAATAATATTTCAGAAGAAAAAAGAATAAATGTAAAGTTATCATATTATTATTATTATTATGAAAGTAAGAAGGAAAAAAGCATTACACAACTTTTTATCGAGCATCAGGTGTGCACTGGTGAGAAAAAGTGGACGATGAAAGCAGCTGCCCCAAACAAAGATGTGTAGTAGTAGTAATGCAATCAAATATTTTGTACAGTCAAATGTATTAAAGATATAGAATTCTACCACTTACTCAACTTGTAAAGATACGTACACCCTTAAAGCAGTAATGTGTCATGCGAGGCTGTTGTGTGTCAGGCTGTCAAAAAGGATGCGTTATCATTGTCATCATGTGTCTGGACAACTGGTTTTTCTTCACTGAAAGCGCTACAAAAAGAAGAAGAAAAGTTATCATGATTCTACTTTTGCCATCCTTATCAAAAATATGTGATGACACTTTTCTGTCGACAAGTTAGTTGAGAAAAAATACAATGCTAAATGGATATACAAGAAGAAAGGGCGTAAAACAGTCAGTTCAGTTGTTCTTTAGATATGAAATTGAGACACAAAATCTTTATGAAATTAGACATTTAGTTTTCATATTAATTTTTTGAATATTAAATCCAAACGCTTTTTGATAAAATCCCCAAGTCCCTTTATTTTGCATTTTGATATTTTTTGTATCATTTCCTTTTGTTTTATTATAAATTTTGATAGATAGTCTCATGTTATAACTTTTATGCTTTTATTTTCTTTTCAACAAAACTAAAAAAAACAAGAAGGGGTTGAATTGATCAGGTCAACCAACATAGATATTATAATGTGTTTTACATACGTACGTCATGCCCTCCTAATAATCATGTAAATTGGATTGAACAATTACAGTTAAAGTATTATTATTACATTAAAGGCATGTATATAAATGCGAGGGCTCATGTTTATTGGCTGTCCTAAAACCCCAATTACGCATCATTCTTTTATATAATACAACATCATTGCTTTTTGGTGTGTATATACAACAATATTATTAGCTGTTGATTATTACGTTTGATGGGTAATCGTCAATCGGAGTAGTAGTTGTAGTAGTCGTCCGTTCTCAAAAAAAAATCATTGTAGCTACTGTGTTTACTAATGTTATAATAACAAGCTGACTTTTCCTGAATACTGATTGCTTTTTAGTGCATGTTCAAAAAACACAGACGACTAGCAGTAGCAGTGATGAGCTGCTTCTTTATTGAGAGAGGTACCATCATCATCTCATGTAAAAGTGATAAATGCAAAATCCGACATAACATGAGGAGAAGAAAGTTGCAAAAGCTGGTTTCTTTAAATAATTGAGAAGGGATCGATTACTTTTTTATACTCTTGTCTTTTCCCTCGTATCAAATGTATGTCTGTCTGCTCGTCATCATGCTGCTGCTGCAAAGCTGCAATGCAACCAAAACCCAACAAATTCTTCTCTTATCGTGTATCTTTGTCCAACTTGTATTTATACATTGCTACCAATCTTCAAAATATATATAAATGTACAAATGTAAATACATAGGACAAGGCAGTGTTTTATTTTTCTTTTAGATGAAGACATCAAAAAGTATCGATGAACATGTCAATCGATGGATGGAGGCTTATCCTGATATGCATAATGAATGAGTACATGTTCACGAACATTTTTTTACAACTTTCTTGAAGAAAGGTAAAATGTATGTTTTTCAATGCAGCTAAAATAAAGTCTCTGCATAAAATATTGTACCCCAACCGCATAATATTCTTTACAATGTGGTAAGGTCTACACATTAAATAGTCCAATAGTCCAATAATATATTGAACTGATTAGTTTATATAGTGTTATCAATAATAGGACAGTATATTATACACTTTATTCCCACTTTGGAATATAGTATATCATCCATGGTGGGTAGTAATAGGTAATGAAGCAAAAAGCTTCTTTTTTTTAATGTATTCACTCATTTCCTCTCTGTCTTCATGTGCTGTGGGGTGGTGGGAGTGACTGAAATCGCTGTGGCTTTGCATAGTAAATTATGATCAATAATTTCTCCAGTATCAACACTCGGATGCCACCAACTATATCATTACAAAATAATAATATTGTTATTATCGAAGAGGTAGAAAGTGAGATATTATTATTACATACATTCAAGTAATATATGGTCTACGAGCTGAGGAGGAGGAACGTTCATATGGTCATATGTGTAATGTATGTATATAAATTAAAAAAATATACACAAGTTAAACATTTGCTGGATTGGATTGCATTGCATGTACCTATATACTTATGTACATTATAATAATGTAGTAATAATGACTGGCGAATGGTGGCTAATGTGGTGGTGATATTCGTATTTGTTTTAGTTGTTATTATTATAATTTTCTTCTACCTGGCTGTCTTGTGCTTTCTATGTTTATATATACAGATATATGATGTTACCGGTTGTATATAATGAGCTGATGGAATATTTGAAATTGGTTTTTGCTTTGACAGACAAGAACACGGGTAAAACCCGCATGATTATTTCAAAAGGCAGTACCCAATACTACGTTGAGCTATGTTATTATTATTATTACCGTGGATAGTTTTTGTTGCGGAAACAAAATGGGAAAAAGCATCCACTTACTACAACCATAACATTGTTTAACATGTAGGGCGAAACTGATCACAAAAATTAGGATCATTAAAAATTCACACTGTAAAAAAATGGATATTTAATGGTATGGAAAACAAAAAGAAACATGCAAGGTTTATAATACTTTTGTACGCTACGTATTGCTATTATACCTTGAACTGCGTACAAAAATCTTGTATGCGTTGAACATGTTTAAATTCAAAATTTAGAACTATCTTTTTATAGAATATTGAACGTTTTGTCCATGTAACATGGTTAAATGTACATATATGTATATAATATACTGAATATAGACTCCTCTGAGGTTAGTCGGCATATTATTGTCTCAGTTTCGCCCTAAAAGTATTTAGTCATCTATCCTGTGTGTCTCTCTCGCAATATTTTGTCTAATTTCAGCTTACCTGCTAAACTTGCATACATATTTCAAACACAAATGGACATTTAATATCATTTTGGGTGCATGGAGAATATGTATTTACCTACTTACTTACACGCTCATTATTACTAAACATTTTGTACCGAATCCCCGAGTGATGAAATATAAAGATATTTCTGTCTTTTATTCTGCTGACATGGATTTAATGGATAATACATTAATTCTATTGTTCATTTTTGTCAAAAAGTTCTATTAGCAGCAATGCTTTTGATCATGGAAGTGTGACTCTATTAATGTCGCGTATATGGTAGGTATGTGCGCGCTGTGATCTCTTTTATCCTGAAATACTTAATTCCCAAGAGTGACAAAAGACGCGCAAGGGAGACTAATAGATTTTTGCGGGTCTTTTTTCGAAATCAGTCTAGCATGATGAAACTTGAAAGGACTTACTTTTACTTACAGACAGGCTGTGAGTGAGGAGGACAAGTATTTAGACTAATAACACAATACAAAAGTATAAAATGCAATAGGAGCAGCAGCAGCAGCAGATTCACTGGTGTCATTTATGTGATTTTTGTGGTGGTGGCGGTGGTTTAACAGCGGTTTTTTTGGCTCCCTTGTCTCATTTTCCTTTTTTTCACTTCATTCAACTTGATCAGCTCAAATAAATACATTATCTTGTAATACGTATGTAATGTGGATATGCATCAACGACAACGAAGAAGCGGTTGAATGCTTCATTGGCCTATATGAAAAAATAAATATATGTATTTACGCACATAATAATAAATAAAAAAATGTATTTCAGTGTGCCGATTAATGCATTTTGAATTTTCCTTTTTGATGTGGTGTGGCGATACCGGCTAGGCTATATTATAGTAAAAAAAGTGTTTTTTTGTTCTGTATACTTTGTTGGATGTATCCCTTTTTCGGGTAAGTGATGAATACAATTTGTGTGATTACAGCACGAATTCATATATATCCTCATCATCATTCCTTCCATTCCATTTTTGACTGTAGTAAAAAACGAGGTTTGCTTCTCCTTCTTCTTTTTTAACACAAGTTCAGTTTTGGTTGAATAAATCAACTGAATTCTTGATCATCATCAACACTATAGTTTCATTTCATGACAGAATTAAAAAAGAAAATAGGAGTTTTGTTGTGCATGGAACCACAACAGTTCATTATAGCAGCATTGCACAGAGAGAGAGACAGAACAAAGCAGGGAGAGAGAGAGAATAAAATGGGGATATAGTGTGATGGTAAAAGCACACACAAATGTGTGGTTTTGAAATGAGTGTTGGTCTCCCATATATTTATTTATCAATAGGACATGTCACGCCAGAAAAGAAGGATATGGATAGACACAGACAGGGAGCAAGGCGAAAAAAAGGAAGCCGGTGCCGGAATAATATTTATATGTATGTATAATATTATACACACATTGTTGTACAATATTATAAGTATGTACCCTGGAAAAAAAGGGGGAAGCCCTTTCACTTTACCATCCATACTACTCACATTTTAATTCTTTCATAATAATAATCAGGACATGGCACAACCATCATCATCATCATCATAACGGTATAAAAGAGAATATATAATAAATATAATAATGTCCATACATTCAACATTGTATATTTATTCATTCATTTAGGAGGCACGTTCTGCATAAAATCGCATTTGAAAAAAGGTGGAATATATTTAGATTTCTGTTATCTTTACCCTGTATTTAGGGGGAGAAGACCGACTGTTTTTTCTCTCTTTTTATTTTTTTCTGGTATAAAATGTATACACATTATAATAACTACCAGCAGCACCGCACAGAATTTCAAATGCTCTGCTTGCTGCTGTGTGTTGAATGGCATAATATTAAAGAATACTTTATACTTATCGCATTAATAATAAATGCGACGGAGGTTCAACGAGGAGCAACAGAGTAGAAGAGAGAAGTTGTGAGTGGTCCCAATGCTCTTGTGAATGCAGAGTATGTTTTTTTGCTTCCTTCCTCCTCTTTTGCTGATTTGTTGCCGGCTTTTATATGCAGGCTGGTTAGGAACGCCCGATTCGGATTCCGCATGAGCGAATCCCCCTTCTCTCTAATACCCTAATCGTATAATAGGACTTCACTCACTCTTCTTTACTCACCGCCGCCGCTGCCGCCACCACCACTTGTATGTGTTATGTATCATACACTTAGGTATATACTTTTCACATTAAAATACTTGGTGTTTTTTTGGGTTGAAGTGGTGAAGCTGGTGATGATGGAGGTGAAACCTCGTGCTTCTTCTTCGTCTTCTCCTATCTATCTGCTTTTAACTCTACTGTAACCGTAACATAATAAGTATTTATGCATACTGGTTTTTATGATGTTGATGTTGTTGATGATAGTTTTGAAGGGAAAGGATCAAAGCATTTTACTTTACATGCATGTATTGTATACGGCCGCAGAAAACGGAGAGAAACCAAACCACAAAAAAAACCAAAAGAAAGATGTTGATGATCAGGATATGATCGTCGTAATCTCGAAAAAATGAACGAGCTACGCAGTCTTTCAGCATCACTGTGAGTTGGTGTAAGTGCTCTTTCTTGTGGCTTGTTGCACTGCTCTGCAAAATGAATGAAAAGAAAGGGGAAAAACTTTGTCATGCTTACACCGTTTTTTTGTGGTTGTCGTGTGCTTTATTGGACTCTTGAAGGCGCGCTGATTGAGCCGCAAAAGTAATAGGCAAAAGGTAAGAAACCATCTCTCTCTCTCTCTCTTTGGTTTTCTTGACGCCAGATTAGGACTTTCATATACCGAATTTTCTGACAAGTAAATTGAATTGTCAAAGTCAATGGAAAAAGAGAGATGAGTATATCAAAAGAAATATATACCTACCTTCAAACAGCCCGTGAAATGTGCCTTGTACATTGAATAAAAAAACTACTGCTATTCACCAGGAAAGGGACCGCAATTTCATGTGAGTGTTGTGTACCTTTCCAGATTGCATTGTTAAATCATTCATTATGATTTGTGTTGGGTCATTTTTTTGTGGTTTTTTTTAAATTCACATTTTCATAGAGCAAAATGTGGTGTTCAAGGAAATCATCGTTACGCTTAATTAAGCTTTCCAATCCTTGATTTTAAGACCATTTTATTTGGGCAAAGTGAACCTTTTTAATAAACCACCGCCTTACCTACCTACCTCATCCATTCGTTTTACCTTCCAAGTATGTTAGCTTTGGTCTAATGACATCTGTATTTGTTGGCCCAGATCAAGAGATCAATTTTAAATTTATATTTTCAAATCATAGTAATTTAACCCATATCCTAAGAAATATCACGTGCAAACTTATACTGAATTTCAGCTACGTTTATATAAACATCATATGATTAGTGAGTACATGTTTTTCATGCTGCTGCTGTATAGCCAGTTTTTGTACACTTGTCATTTGTGCACAGTATGTTAAGTGAAAACGAAAACTAAGTGAAAATGAGGTTTAAAAAACATTTTAAGAAAAATAGCTGAGTTTAAACCGGAAACAGAGGATAAACATGCACAAGATTTTAGTTTTAAGAAAAAAGGGAAATAGTAAATACTGTACCGAATTACCCATGCACCTATTTGTGCATCCGTGTCTTTTTTCACCGTTCCATCATAGCTAGGACTGTATTATTATAAGAATGGTTCATTTCATAGGATAATGTAATAATACCTTGAAGATTTATGTTCTGTTACGCAACAAATTTTCTCTGCTTGTCACATGTTTCACCGGTTTACCGGTTTACAAATTCGTGTCGATTTTTTTCGATCAGTACACAATTTTTGAATGGTTCATTGCATAGGATAATGTAATAATACCTTGAAGATTTATGTTCTGTTACGCAACAAATTTTCTCTGCTTGTCACATGTTTCACCGGTTTACCGGTTTACAAATTCGTGTCGATTTTTTTTCGATCAGTACACAATTTTTTAACTCAACAATTTAAATAGCTGGCAATAGTCTATGTATGTACATAAGCTGATTCTAGAAGATATGTCATTACAAGGCTACTAATTATTGACTCTTTTCTTTCCACTCAGGTGTGAATCCGACAAGTCCCCTCTACATGAACTGTACATTGCCGTAATTCCATTGTCTTGTAAAAAGAGAATGCCAACTGCCAAGTTAAGCTACGTAGTAGTATCTTCTTTTCTTGTTCATCCTGTACCAGTTTAAAAATCCAGCAACCCTGCCATTTCATCAATATCAACAACACAACATGAACCCTGCCTTCATTCATCGGGAAACACAATAATCTACACATACCTGTTTTGTTGTTGCAACATCATCAAACACCATTTTTTCATTACTTGTTCAGCGTCAGCGCACTTACTCATTGCCACTAACACTATGAGTACAGAGATGTAATGAAAATGAAACTGCAACGGAAAAATATACACATAATAATATGAAGTCAGATAATATGTTGTCCTTCGTTTACCTTTGCCACTCCAGCAAGCAGTGTATGATGATACCGCAATTGTGACTATCTCTGGAGAAACAGTGTGCAAGCATATTATATTATTACCTATGTTGAATTGAATAGATCAAGAGACCAAACAATCAGAGAGCTTCGGCAACAGCAGCAGCAGTTCTAAATCGAGAAACAAAGCAATCTGGATGCGATTTCACCATTATATCATTATCATCATCGCATGCCGGCATTACATTATCCCGGCCACTTTATGAGTTTATAGTGATTTGCAGAAAATAACATCATCAGACTAGACTACGACTACTACTACTGCTTATTTAGTAGTCATCTTCATACAATATAATAATATGTATGTATAAAAAACAAACACCTCCATAAAAAAAATAAGCGATTTAGCTGCAGTTTAAAGGATACCTTTTTTTATTATTATTACAACAACAGCTACAAGTTATATGTGAGGAGAACAACACACAAAACATAACACGACTCAGCTGGAGATTTTCGTTTTTTTATGTAGTTTCCATCACTCATTCAAGTGACTAGGGTTTTGACTGTTGCTGTCATAACTGCGTGTACAATAATAATAATATGGGAGACGCCATGCTCCATTGCATATGGCCAATAATAAGCCATAATGCTAGCAATATATGACGATGGAATGCCATGCCATATTAAGTGGTAGAAGTGCAAGTGCTCGATCGAATGAATAAAAAAAGTGGTGACTGCGAGATGTTGACAGTTAATACTTTGACGTCTCTGTTATTGGTAATGTGTGGAGTGTGCACATCACGTCACATCACAAAAAAATCTTTTCGAGTCATGTTTCTCTTCTTTTTTCACTCTTGAAGATTGACGTTTTGTAAAAGGTGGTGGTGGTGGTGCGTTTGTTAGGGTTGTTGTTTGTAAAGAAGTGTGGTTTGATGGCATAATATATAATATGCTAAAAAAATATTTCCGTTGCTCCCAGTTTAACTTTTTGTTTGTCATTGTCATTATAAAAAATATATAAATTTCTGAGCAGCAACTATCAAAAAGGATTTTTCTAATCTCGTATAAAAGTACATTATCTTTGTCTATGTAGCTTTTGTACAGATGTCCCGGTGCGTGTGTTATTGTTGCTTGAATGATTTGAAGCAAAGACAAAATCAAGATGATATCTTCTTCTTCTTTTTGATACGTTGAACAAACTTGCCTTATAACAAACAAGGCGGATCAAACAAAGTGTACTTAAAAAAGCGAATAAAAATATCTGAAGTATTCAATTTATTTATTTTTTGCAATGCAATGTGTATGTTCAATAAAACAATGTGAATTATTAAAAAAAATGGGACTCATTCAAAAAGTGTCTTTCTTGTGCCTGTGCAAATGCTACATTTCATGAAATATTGATCAAATTGAACCTGAACATATCGTTATTTTTTTGAGTAATAGCGGCGGGCGTGTGAGGATTATAAAATGATGATAAAGTCCGAGTTAACTGTCTTGTGAGTGAGAATATATATACGAGTGTGAGCAAAATATCAAAATGCTGCATGATATCAACATTTACATCAGCAAAGAAAAAAAAACTTTGTTATTTTTTTGTGACTTGGGCTTGAACACAACCATGGGTGTATATTGATACGTATCAGTACTAAAAAAATATGTGATGGTATATTATGCACATATGCCTTGAAGAAAGTTTCTGTTTTATATATACCTATCTACCACCTCCTTGTTCACCTGTTGGTTAGTTCAGCTTCAGCTGTCATTTTTTAAGTTTATTGATTCAAGCTTTGTCATCTTCTTGTTGGGTAGTTTGGCCCAAGAGAGGGTGGGAGAAGAAGAAACGAAACTCCAAACAAACAAACATACAAAAAAAATCACTAAAATCTTTTTTGTTTCGTTTTCTGGGAGTGGATTCACTCTGTCTACGATTTATTATTTATTATTTACCTATTGGTCCATGATAAAATAAATTTACAGGTGTTTGTGGCGTAATTTAAACAGCTAGACAAGTCGGATAGACACATTTTAAAGTGGATGCATGCATCATATAATAATATGAATGTAGGAGGAGGTGGGTTTACTTTTTTTTACTACTCAAATGATTGGTATTTATATGTACTACATGCACACTTGTTTCTACAAAAGTACGCGTTGAAAAATTCATTTCTCATTATAATAAGCAATGAGGTTATAAGAGAGAATATAATATCAAGAATAGGCAAAAAAAGCTAATCTGATGCGGAGTGATAACGATATAATGAGAAGCAAAAAAATTAACTTTTTAACTGGAAGTTTTTTCTTGCTTCTTTTCTGCCTTATAGATATATAGTAATGTGTTTACGTAAATTATTTCAAATGGGGCCTTTTGCTACTTCTACTACTACTACAGCCACTACAGCCACTGATTTGCTTAAGTTGGATGGAAGGATTTTTATATAATCAGCAGCGGCTCTTCTGCAGCAGGAGACCATCAACAACAACATGCATTGATTATTGTTGCAAGCCTTTTTGTGAAACAATTCATATCTTGACCTTTTAATGCAGTTTTTTTACTTTTCGCCGCAAATTTGCGATAAGAATAAATGAAAAATCTCAAAGACTTGGTTTTTATCTTTTGTCTAGAGAATGTACTGTAGACAGTGTGTGTACTTAATAAACTTGGTGTGTGATTTAATTTTCTGAATCGTGGTGAACCACATGCAAAACGTGTGAAAAAACACGACAATGAGGAAAGGTGTACATTTGTACTATCGTGCGAGAGTGATGGAGATAACAACGTAGGTATTATTATTATTATGCAATGTCCAAACAAAATGCGGAAAACAAACAAAAATTACAAGTGACATAATAATAAAATGTACAAATCTATATTTATTGGAATATCATTAAACACCTTACAAATAATATCCTGAAACAACTACAACGCCAGACAAACAATTTTTTTGTGTGAGGATCATCAATTTCGAAGAAAAGATGGGGAAACTTGAAACTTGAGATAAGGATTGTATACCACAACATTTTTAACACAAGAAAGTCGACAAAATAGCATTATATAGCAGTTTTTTAATGCTTTTCTTTTTTATCAGCAAGAGAAATAAAAAATGATAGTTGGTGGAGGTGGACATAATATGGACAGACAATAATAATGTAACTGCTGCTGTTATTCACCAATATGGTTTGAGTTCCTCAAGCAAGACGATGCAAAAAAAGCTGCCGAGTTACTGTTGAGTGCTTTTACTACTTTCTTTGTGGCAGTAGCAGCACCAATAACATAATAAAAAAATGTTTGATATGGTGAATGGTGTGTGTATCTTGATAAAACTGAAACTATGTTATTTTGTGCTTCTGGAAATTGTTTAGAGTTGTATGTTTGTACAACAACAAGTGGCTCGTTTATCTTTTTGTGTAGCATGAAAAAGTAGAAAGGATAACGTGAAGTTTTTTTCTCTCTTCTTCTTCTTGGGAAAACAAGGAGCATAGATATATATTGTCCGTGTGATTCACAAAATATATACATTACATTGAGAAAATGGATCCTCCTTTGGGTGAACTCAGAGATTACTACAGGTTGTTAGGTAAGTACATTGAATTTAATTGTACAAGTGGACGTTAAACTAAACGTCCACTTTAAACCGTTTAAGCAATCATGTTCCCATTCTCACTCTTTCAAAACTGACATATTGTTTTAAAGCATTTAAATGTAGATGCTTATATTGTTGTTGTTGCAAAGTGAAACATAATATCCATACACACAACCCCTCATAACCGAAACAGTTTTTTGCGGTGGTAGTCGTCATATATCTAATTATTTTAAATTACCAGTCTCATCAATAAACTCTACAGGTTGAACTTCTAAACATGAAATAATAAGTGTTCATAGTATCGAATACAAAGGTGTTGATCAATTTTGTAAAATCTAATCCCAAACAAAAAAAAACACGGGACATGTGTGGCTGTTGCGACGTGTTTGAGGGGCAGGTGTAATAATATTTAGAAAATGACCATCCATTGAATTAAAAACCAGAGTGAAGAATTTAAAGTCCTATTAAAAGACCATTCCTTTTTTCTGGCTCATCATATTTAAATATTAAGTGGTGAACATTAAATTGCTTCAGTGGATTACACAAAGAAATCAACGTCAACACAGTAGCTTATCAACCACTTTGTTGAGGTGCGGTGGTTCTATTAGTTGATTTGGTGGTAGTGGTGGTGTCGTCATCTTTTTTGTCGTCAATGCGCATGAATGAGAAATATCACCCGAGCTTGATTTATCAATTCAAATCATAAAACAGCAGAAACCGAGAATCCGAGGTGATAACAGGTGGTTGTTTGTCAACCTTTTTAATATTTATTTTTATGAGACGACTCTATTAGCACTCCACGGAAGCATTATTGAAAGTGTCAATTACGATGACTTGGTTTTAGGATAAGGAGATGTGGTTATTGACTAAATGTGCAACTCAATATTCATTCAAGAAAACCCCTGTTTTTCCCCTTTAACTTGTTCGTTTACAGGGGACAAAATTGAGCTTTTTTTGTACAATCTCGTTTTACAAAACACAATACACACTTAAAAAATATATTATTATTCAACTATTTATCCCGTATGTTTATACCTGTTATGATACCGTGCATATTACAATGACTTTGCATTTTTATATGATATGATAGCATGAAGCATTATTGAAAGTGTCAATTACGATGACTTGGTTTTAGGATAAGGAGATGTGGTTATTGACTAAATGTGCAACTCTATATTCATTCAAGAAAACCCCTGTTTTGCCCCTTTAACTTGTTCGTTTACAGGGGACAAAATTGAGTTTTTTTGGTACAATCTCGTTTTCCTTTACAAAACACAATACACACTTAAAAAATATATTATTATTCAACTATTTATCCCGTATGTTTATACCTGTTATGATATCGTGCATATTACAATGACTTTGCATTTTTATATGATATGATAGCATAGTATCATCATCGGTAGCTCAATATAATTATTTAAATCTTTTTTTAAATATATTTTTTATTTGTCAATAAAAAATGAAACACGTAAAGCGCAACATAGTGTGATAAAGATAATAGTTTTGTGACATGCAACTTGAAACTTACAGCAATTATAATTATTATTATATTTCCTTTTTTATCTACAATTTGCTATGTTCACAGCATAATAAAAGCAATTTCCGTTGAATATTTTTTCTCTCTCTTCATTTTTGGCTGTGCACATTTCAATTATATTCAAGTTGAACATTTTTTATAAGGAAATGCTCACAAAAAACATTAATGTGGTGAGCATGATGAGCACAAACTTCCAAAAAACTGAAAATTCACAAGAATTATTATTGGAACAGATAAAAAATGTTTACACCAACACATGCACACATCATCATCATCATCATCATGCTTCTATATTCTACTATTACAATTATTACAATACTGCGATACTTAAAAGTAACATTATTTAGTTGTTGTTTTTTTGTGATGATAAATAATAATATAGGATCACGGGATGAAACCGTTTTCAAAACCACGAAAGCAAGTGTACCCTATCATTAGTATCATTTTTTAAAGGGACTTGCCCATTCCCATCTTTTTTTTTTCAAAAGAAAAATCTATATGCAAAGCCCATTTGCTTATCATAATTTTTTCTGTATAAAAATGTTTGTAGATATATTAAATGCGTGAACAGTACTTAGGAACTCTCATCAAACGTCCAAAGAAAGCATGAACAATAAAACTAATAAAAACGTTTCCTCTGTGTTTTTTCTCATTTACATAAAAAAATCTTCAGTGAGCATGTTACATGATAAGAGGATGTTTCAATTTCATCCTCTAAAATTAAAAAAATTGAGGCATGCATGACTTATCAAAAAATACACTTCATTACCATCATTATTATTATTTTCATGATAACTGTGTTGGAGAAAACCGAGAAGAAAAGAAGCAGGGTTTTAAATTATAATTTTTGCCTTTATAGTTGCTATACTGCTGTATACCTATATTGATGTCTCCTTCTCATCATCATCCTTCCTTGATAGTTTCCTATTTACACACCACAAAGGTTACAGAAGCATAAATCAGTACAAAAGACGCTGAACGAATCGAACATGCGGTGAAGGTGATGAAGTTGTTTTTACAATCGTCCATTGTCTTGTGGTTAGAGAAGCTCAATTCCAATTTGATGAGATGATTTGTGTGGAAGGAATAGATGAATGATGCTTCTTGTAATACTCTGGGGTACTGATGATGATACTGTTTTTTTAAACCACAAAAAAATCTTGTAACTACCTTTAACAGTTTAACAGTTCTATTCGTCGTCGTCATCATCATGACTATTCATTACAGTGCGGCAGCGGACAAGTTAGTTGAGATTTTATACTGACAACTTTAAAGAGAGGTTTGAGCAATTGGAATGAAATGATCATGCTGGGATGATTGCTTTAAAATGATCTTTTTTGCATGTTTTTGAGGTTATATCAAAAGTAATGCTAGGGATATTATTTATCAGCAGCGGTTGTATGAAAACTAATGAAAAGTCGGCGGAATCGAATAGAGAAAAGATACGTTTTAAAAGCGTTTTGTATGAAAATCTATATGAAACCATATTTTTATAAACTTCAGTTCTTTTTCAATTATTTTATCAATTTCAACCCGGAAAAGTTGCACTCACTGTCGGTCATACTAGCCATCCAATCCATAGATATGGGAAGGACTCTCTTTGCACTTGTCTATTATCGCTCAATTTGCTACAACTAAATTTTTGGAAGACGACTGCAATGATAAAAGATACGGAATAAATTCCATTCTTATGTTGAGTTTTTATAACTAATAGTTTTCCGGCTCATTCTCTAATTTCAGTTTGTAAAAGTTTCATTACAACTGCACAATGAAATTCCCTTCATTTATCCGTTGCCAGCTTGACTCTTGATCAATTTCAGTAGCATGTGTGCACATTCAATACAAACAACACACAGCATTACATCATCATTCAAAAAGAGAAGAATAGGTTATTTTAAAAAATGATAGTGACTTGAAGAAAAGATCACAGGGTGCTGCTGCTGCTGCCTTTTATCACAATTGATGAGATAATGATAATGGCACTCAAACATTGATACGGATTCGAGAATAATGATTATGATGATGATGACGAAAAGATTTAAAGAACGTGAGCTACTGACACTTGTCTGTTCCGATTGATGCACGATTTCCTATTGTTGAGGTGTATCAGTATATTGCAGCATCTGTTATCTATTATACTTCATAAATAAGTGTTTTCACAACAAGTATATCCGCAGTAAATGGAATGGACAAGGGAACACAGCTTCCAGCAAGTCAATTTCAATTACATTAACAATTAGATTCTCGACATAATCTTCTTTCAACATTAATAAAAACTGAATATTTCTAAGCCGTTTGTACCTGACAAAATTCAATTACCGTAGAGAATCACATAAATGATATTCAGACGTCTAAACGGTGCTATTTAAACGAACGTGTCGTGTTTTTGCCAATTTACACTTTATTGAAATGTTTCCTCATTTGGACAGCGCATTTATGATCCTTGGGAGCATTTCAAGTATAATTTCATTTCATCATCACCTATTTTATTAACTGATGAAGTTGTTTAAAGCAACAATAAAAGCAGTCATATATAACGTTATACTATGTTCTTCTTCTTGAAGCAGCAGGACATCTTCATCATGAGATCAACTGAAGAGAAATTTATGGAGAAGAAAAGTACGAGAATGGAAGTGTCTCACAAAATAAAAGGCGAATAACAAGCAAGGAAATTCTCAAATGGGATGGTTTTGACTTGGATTTATGAAGCACAGAAGAAGAAAACGTCGAGAATGGAAGTGTCTCACAAAATAAAAGGCGAATAACAAGCAAGGAAATTCTCAAATGGGATGGTTTTGACTTGGATTTATGAAGCACAGAAGAAGAAGAAATATATTCTCTATATTTTGTGGTTAAGGTTGGCGCGTTCTTTTAACTTCTCTACTGACTAAAAATTTATGTAACATGACTTGATGTAGTGGTGGTGGAGGTAGGTGGGTCTAAAACAAATCCATTTTTATGATCACTGATCTACTTTTAAGGACAATTGTAATTCCAAATATCTGATTGACAGTAGCTGTAGGAGTAGTTTTTGTGCCATGTTTTTATATACGCAACAGATTTTTTTAATACAGGTTGCAGTTTGCGCCTTAAAAACATTTTTTTAATAATGTGTAAAATTGATCAAGATATGAATCGAATCGAGTTATAGGCTCTGCGGTGGTGGGACTTAAAAAAATACAAATAAAAAACAACATACCACTGGCCACTGATGATTTTCTGAATGACACTGAAAAAGTATGGTTTAAATGATATCTACTCCATACCATCATCAATGGCTCACACCATTTCTTTAAAAAAAACTGATTGTTAAAAAATGCTTCTGTTTTCTGTAAAATTCCAATGGAAACGTGGGGGTACTTTGGCTATTTGTACGTATCATCACAGCTTCACTCATCACATATGTATCTCCTGTAATTATGTCGCTCAAAGAAAATTGAAGAGGACCGATTTTCAAACCTCATTTACGCTCGCATCACACCANCTGTTTTCTGTAAAATTCCAATGGAAACGTGGGGGTACTTTGGCTATTTGTACGTATCATCACAGCTTCACTCATCACATATGTATCTCCTGTAATTATGTCGCTCAAAGAAAATTGAAGAGGACCGATTTCCAAACCTCATTTACGCTCGCATCACACCATATTATTTTTCTGTCTCAATGTTTCACCGCATCTCGTTGGGACGTCTCAATCATCTTCCCCAAGAAGATTACATTTATACTGTGGTGGTAGCACTTACTTTGACTTGACTCAAACTGAGCGAGAGTCGAGTGAGATAATGATGATTGGTGTGTGTGGTAGATGCAAAGTCTATTTTACTTCCTTGGTCTCCGACGATGGCAGTACCTGCATGACTATATTGACTATATGGCCTTTAATAGCAGCCGCCTACATGAATCATAAAGCAATCATTGTTGCTTCCAAAGTTCTTGGTAGAGAGAGGGAGCTCAATTTCTTGAAACAAAAATGCCAAAAGCAATTTGGTGACTAGGCTAATTACAATTTTACTTTAACAATCTAAACTAGTATAGGAAAGTACCAAATGTATATATACCTATGTGTATATAATTTGTGCTTCTAACTTACAATTTGAGCCGCTAGTTTTTGTAAAGCTTTAATAAAGTCATTTAAATATCGGTGTAAATCTTGGCAACTTATCTGACTGATGAGGATTCATAAATTCAGTGTTGAGGCAACACCTGGTCAGGTTAATTTCAAGTTCACGTTGTTGCAAATATATATTATATATATTATATATTGTAAAAAGGCAATCAAATCAAATCAGCTCTGTTTTGCAAACCTGTAATATACATAAATATTTTGTTCTATTGTCATCTCTGAAAAGGAATGGCATATGAATTATGATTGGGCATATCAACCTCTAGTAGTAATATTATTGTTTATGCTACTGTTTTTGTTGATAGCAGTTATTTATTCTAAACTGGCTACAGTTTATGGAAACAATTGTGGTAATAACAAAAGTCTGATAATGATGATGATGAAAAGAGAGAGAGAGAGAAAGAGAGAGCAAAGAGGATGAAAATGAGATTGGGAGGGACTGACCTAGAGGACGGATGTAATGTCCATTATTATTATTGCATTACCATAATGATGCCTCTTCGGCTTGCCGTCATTTGGTGCACTAAATGTGTTACTAAATAAGTGGGATGGGCAAAATGCACCAGTAACATCATCACATGAGGAGGATGATGATAATGACGAATCCACAAAAATACAATACACTTTAACTGCAATTTTCAACAATCTAACCTTCCCTTCATTCACCTTCTACTCACTCAGTCATCATCATATCATATTATGTGTACACTTCATGGACAATTTATGGATACTCGGATCGGATACTCCCTCCTCAAAATTACCAAAAAAAATACATCTCCGTAACAAATAATAATAATATAACTTTGTTTGGCATTGTCAGGTTTTGTTTGCAGTTGCAGCATTTTTTTCTCAACAAAACATTCAAACGCAAAAGAAAAAAACAAAATAATAAAAATGTATGAAAGGGAGCTGTTTATTAAACGGAGTGTGGAAAAGGAAACAATGTGCATCGTTTATATTGTGTGTCGTGCGTATATATGCATGTGATATTTTTTCTCCTTCTGTTGTACCATTACCATCATTTCATGAGACACAACAGAAAAAATATAAATATCCGTAACGCAATGAACGAGAAACATCATAGTGTGGGCAATTAGAGGTTTCGGTTGCCATCATTGTGGCATATTGCAAATTGCACGAGAAAAAGGGGTTGGCTCCTTGCTCCTATCCCAACTGACCGAGTATC
>JAITYZ010000424.1:0-11618 GCA_027744595.1 Paronellides praefectus | reverse complement strand
ATAAGAGATTAAGTAAATTATGTGTACAGTTTACATATAATACTTTGTTACAAGAGATTATATACTTATATTACATGATGATGATTCACTGGAGAACGAATCTCGCGACGTGGAGTCGTAAAAGTATGTAAATAGAGATTGAATATTACACACAATACACATACCTAATATTATAATAGTCTTAGGTAAGGAAATCCTAATAATAATTATATTTTACAAATACCTGTCAAAAAATTGTGTATGTAACAGTCAAAAAATTATACTATTATTATTGATGATTGGAGAAAATTGGAAAGGAATATTACTTTATTAAATATATGATAAATAACTACGTATGTATGTCAATACAATAATATATATATTTGTATATTTAAGTACAGTATGTAATGTATATGTTAAGTTGAATACATCATTATCGGTCAGTTTTTAGAGATTATCTAATGTGTCAATAAATTGACTACAGAAGAAGGTCAAGAAATCTATTTATACTAGGCAATGATACATTGTATGTACATTTTAAAATACATATATTGTATTACATATTGTGTGTATAAGTGATATACAGAAGAATAAATGCTGACGCTGTTTATTGATATAAACATGATAAATAAATTATCTAAATCTAACTTGATGTCTTAATACTTTGTTGAGAGAAGGAGTCTTTGGTTATCTCTAAGAAAAACTTTACAAGTTTCATAAATACTGCATTAACATGTCGAAACACACAAGTACTACACTACCTGTATAGCTTTAGGAATGTCTTAAAAAGAAACTCCCTTCCAATCCTACCTTTTCACGATGTATTTTTGATTACATCTAGAATTGTTCAAAAGAAGCTACTGAAAGCACGATAAATCTTTCCAGTAGCCATTTGCTACTTCAAAACTCACAACACCATCTTCTTAGAATCGCATATATTTCTTAAGCTATTTCTCAAAAATGATGCACGGCACGATATGATTCCGCATCAATAATAAATTTTTACGATAAAACCTGAAATTACATTATATTGACAATTTTACAGATAATATACCTATGTGGCCATAATCAGGTTTTGAAACAGTTTTGTTAATTTGCTTCACCAGCTTATCACATCACAACCATCAAGTGTATAAACATTCTACTGTTTATGGATAATTAATCTTATAGTTTAATTGTTATGCACTTATTTGGTAATTTGTTCCTGAAAATTAATAAAGATTTTCTTGCTAATAAAATTGCAAATCTATATAGGCTTTCATAGTAGGCGATTTACGTCATTACGTCTCACACAGCTATTCCAAATTTATTAATCTGTTATCATAAAGATAAGTTTGTTTTTTAAGGAATGGCAATGATAAACTTGGTAAATCTGAAATCTATCAGAACAGGCGAATAATACCCTATGTAATAATAAATAACGTAGCATGTACATGTTAGTTCAGTTAATTTTAACTATATTATTAGGTCCAGTTAAAGAGTTGTCTTTCATTAGGAAGTTCGGCAAGGCTACATATAGTATTCTGATACAAATGATTCTTCATCAGCGTTTCTTCTCCAAAAGCTAGTTAGCAATTGTAATCGTCGTAAACTGGTCAAATCAAAACGGATATTGTAGTTAGAGTAAAATCACAGGGTCCCATCAACAAGTAGTAGTGAAAGTTCTACGAGGAATGTAGTTTTTCCTTAAATTATTTACGCAGGGTTATAAAAGTCCATTTTAAATGTATCTTTTAATTTAAACACCTTCACTTAGCACTTCACCATAAAAATAGTTTATAGTCGCACTGAGTAGCAAATAAAGTCCATTTTCACAATTATCACTGTTCACTCCTCAAAATCTTCAACAGTTCCTCCTTTGTTTAACCCTGTGCCTAGCTCAGGCGGCGACTGTTTTCGGAAGCAGTCTTCAAAAAAGTTTTCCAGTGATTTGTGCACATGAAATTTGACTCCGTTTAGTCCGTGTGATTCGTCAGGGTAAAGCTAAAACAAAGAGTAGAGAGAAATACATGGGCACATTTTTCTTAACTGAAAGAATGACAAGTGTTAAAAAGATTGATAATCTTAATAGTTCAAATGTTCAATGAGATGGTTCACCTTTCGCAATAAATCCTTCACGTAACAAAGTTGAGAATAATTACGATTGTAAATATTTCAACTCACCGTACATACGCCAACTTGAGACTGGTGCTACACTAGCGCCACATTGGAATAAATCCTTGGAATCCTTATTAGCCATAATCATTGCCGTAAGGAAACCACCATAACTCCATCCCCAGACGCCGATTTTCTTGGGCTCCACAAAGTGCAAGGAGTCACGTAAAAACCTAAAAAGAAACAAAATTAAACCAGTTACTTTCAAATCACTGCTTTCTACAAGGAAAAGCAAAAACTGCGGCATCTATAGTTCCTCTCTTTCACTACTTTCACTTCATGAGAACAAAATGACAACACATTTACATACCAGATGGAATTCATCAACAACTTGAAAGCTCAAAATGAAGCATAATTTGATATGAACCATGACATAAACACTGTCATCGCGAGATTAACTAACCTTATGACTTCTATCTGGTCTGCCACTTCTAACGCCCCAATTTTGTAATAAACTTGATGCTGGAATTGCCAACCACGACCTCCACTACCGCGTCCGTCGACCTTGATAATTAATATTTAATTTAATATTAAGATTTAAATACATATATACAAAATAATAAAATCAAATCGAAATAAGCATGTCAATTAAGTACCTGTGCAACAATGTAGTCCCTTCTGCCTGCCAAATATGTAGCAAAGTCTACACCCCATCGCTCAATGGCAAGTTGTGTGCCGGGTCCACCATACCTAATTTGCATTAGAATGTCATTACGTCATATGACATCTTTTTAATTATTATCTCATTAAACTTTCAAATTACACATGTAACTCTTTTATCGCGCCTTACACGTTGAGAATTAATGGATATCTTGTAATTTCATCTTCTCTCAATCCCGGTGGAAGCAACAGACGAACTTGAACAGTGTGACCAGCCATCATGTGCACAGCAAATGTCCTCACTTGCGGAAACGCCATGGAACGCGTTCGCTCCAGTAATGCGTCATTGTTTTGCAGAATCTGTGTAAAATATTTTATGCATTAAAACTCTAAATTCATGCATGAAAACGAACATTTCACATAATAGTAAGACGACAACTTGCTGATATGGTGCTGACACGTTAATATATAGTAATCTCTGACAAAAGTATAAATTCCTCTCTTGCGTAGCTTATTTTTAGTTTAGAAACTCAAACTTTGTAAGCTCTGATGAAATCTAGAATCCTAAAAACGGCTGACTGTTGACATATCAAATTACAACTCACGCGTAGTTTTCTTTCAGTGTGCATTTTCTGTACATAGGTAAGTCTAGAAAACCTTACAAAAACTTAACCCATCAAATGACTGTTGTCTAAAACACTACTCCGGTGCTGTTGGCGGTAATGCGGTTAATAGGTACATCAAAACATGATACAAAGAAAAACCGCATTCGAAATAACAGTTTCGCCCTCTCACATGTAATTCCCTTTGTACTTATTCAAGTCAAGTAAATAACACGAAATATATATGGTTTTCTCTCATCCAAAATATATTCAGTCAATCAAAACTGCTATTAACACTCCAACAATATAAGAATAGCAGTGATAACATTGTGCTAATGCTAATACTCACAAAGCCACATATATACCTATATATGTACCAAAGACGTCCTCTAATGTTTTTTGTGGCTACGGTTTTGACAACAACAACAACACTACCGTTATTCACAAACTCTTTCGTTTCAACTTGGTTTTAAACAAGACCAATGTTAAGAGAAGTACTCGCATTATCCCTAATTCTCTCAAAACTTTTCAATTCCCTAAAAGTAGCGAAATTCATTATTCATTCCACACTCACTCAAAAAAAGAATCTCATAAAATCCGTTTTCTACAACTTTACGGTTTATATGTATAAATATGCTAAAGGAAATACAAATATATTTTTTTGGTAGGGATTATTTATAAGTTAGAGCAGTAAAAACTGGAAAACACATTATACTTAATCGAAGTGCTGAGTGAGTACTAACCATTAAAACATTCAGGTATGGTGTACTGCCGAAAGGATTTTCTGGAGGTTCTTCCGGAATTAACATGTCATCTCCTATTTCGTGTATTCCAATGCCACTGTTTCCTGTACTCAACGGAGTCTGAGTGTAGGCCATCATAATATCTGCTACACCACGGTGAAGAATCGTTTCATTTAGTTCACCAGCTACTTTCACTTTTTCACTACTGCTACACACCAACACATATGGAACGTCTGGACCCGCACATTCCAGTACAAAGTAGCTTTTCGCCTTGCTGAACTTGACGTTACTCACGAAGCTACATGATTTATCGCGCTGAACCAGATTTCTGGTTCCTTCCCCGGTTACAGCACCACCGGGAGTCCCTGGCCCTTTGTTGAGATGCCTTCGATCACCTGGGGCAACGTTACCTCCCCCAGCTCCCCCCTTATTTGCGAACTTTCCTGTTGGTTCCTTTTTTTCCTCAGGAGAATGTTGGCCAGGTTTCCGGAAACCTTTTTTACCGCCACCACCACTTTTATCAACACCACCTCCGCTAACAGTGCCACCATGTCCTTCGTCGCCGGTTGCCCCACCCATTCCACTGTGCCCTGAGGTTGATTGGACTGTTTCATTTTTCTTCTTCAGATCCTCGTGTCCGCACGAAATACAAACGGGAGTTGTGCTCCGTATAAGGCTGATCCACTTTCAAACGGTATAATCGTCGTTCTCCAGGATGCGTGGAAGGAATCGCTGTAAAATACCTAGAAATAAGAATGACAAATAAAATATCATACATACATTGCAAATTACAAGACAAGAGCGTAGCTCCTTTCTTTGTTCCATAACTTTTTTTTTATTTTCATCCACTTTCTAAACAAAGCAAGATTTCAGAGAACTAGCAAATAGCGCAATAGTATTCGTGGAGTAAAAAACTAATAAAAAAAATTGAATGATGATGATTGAGATTGTTTTGTTTAATGAAATGGCTTGCGTTTTGACTTACACAAGCTTTCTCTCCTCGTCCCAAGCGTTTACTTTGATCACATCATAACTGCCAAAAGTGATAGGGTAGCTTCGTCTATGAATCATGTCAACCAAAACCAAATGATCAAAGAATCCGTTGCTCCCATCCCGCACAGGTGCAATCGTAATAAAGTGCTTGCTACTATTTCTGGCTGAGAAGACTGGAAAAGGAATGTTCTCTACCCATCCACGTTTCTCTGATGTTACTCGGTAAACCTAGAGAAATGTAAATTACAAAACATGCACAATGACAACATCAGAAATCAAGCCTTTTCCAAATTCACTTCTAATTTAATTTATCCAATTAAGTAAATGTTAAACTTTTAATATTTATTATGTGTATGTACGTATAAATGTTATAGATTTACAATATACCTAGTCATATATTTATATTTATTTGTATAGTAATATAGTATAAATGTTATAATATAGTCAATAGTATACAATCCACTGCTGTAGTATTGACCATGCATTTGATTTATAGAGATGTAAAATTTACAGCTTTATAACGCGCAGTAATGTTCATGTCACGGTGTCACCCAACCGCATAAAATAACTATTATAAAGCACTNATAAAATAACTATTATAAAGCACTTTCTATTAAAATGTCTAGCGAACCGTGTCTCATTTTCATGTACAAAAAACAAAAAAGGAAATTCCTGTTCCCAAAATACCAATATATTGTGCTTTCTGACAACTTGTCTTTACAATCCACTGCGTTCAAAATCCCTCTTATTGAACTGCGAGAAAATTTATATTAATGTAGCCTTCTCCCTTTATGTTTTACTTACTAAACATTTTTGTACTTGACATCTTGCCCTAAAATAGGGAATCTGCCAAGGACAAAAACATCATTCATTAATAAGCTTGCGCCTAAATTGGAGTTTTTGACTTTATACTACAAAGAGAAAAATTATGTCCGCCTGTTCAGAGAACAGCTTAAAAATTCGTGTAAAACTACTTATAAGTATTAAAAAATATTGCCTTTCGATATTACTGCAATTATCTATAATTTGAAAGTGTAGGCAAGTGTTTTTGTTATTCCGGAGGTGACGCTGGGACGTTTTGAGATACTCCTGTTTACTGGGTTTCTAATTTTGTCATAAAATATAATGGCTTTCTGTAAAACATGAACAAAAAAGAAAACAAATAATAAGCCAAGTATAATGTGAAATTGTGAAATGTGAATGTTCTAGTCTAGTTTTCACCTATGTATGATCTTCATAAATATATACGACATAATAAATTACAATTTATCTATTATGTAATGTGAATAGGTATACTTATTTTATTTCGTCTGCTGTTCCCTTTCATTTTCGATTTTTTAGCAAACAAACTAATTTTCACTGTAGACTAAAGAAACTATAAAGCCATACACACACGTGTGCCCATAATAAAAGAGTGACATCTTGTTTGCAAGAAGGCCGTACAATCCAACTTCTTGCGTCCTTTCCAAATATATTATTACTACGACACAAAAAAAGTGTTGCTCAATTTTCACCAAAAAGTACTTGTGAAAGAGGCAGGCAAAGACGAAAGAGAAAAAGTTGTTTGCTACATTCTCACCCAATAATACTAGTGCCCAAAAATACCTTATATTTCTAATCATTTTCTGTGTATAAAAATATATTTTGTAAGTTTATAAACCGTGCGATTTTTTTCTAGCAGCTTTTTTCACTGTAGACTAAAGAAACAATAAAGCCATACACACACGTGTGCCCATAATAAAAGAGTGACATCTTGTTTGGAAGAAGGCCGTACAATTCAACTTCTTGCGTCCTTTCCAAATACATTATTACTACGACACAAAAAAGTGTTGCTCAATTTTCACCAAAAAGTACTTGTGAAAGAGGCAGGCAAAGATGAAAGAGAAAAGTTGTTTGCTACATTCTCACCCAATAATACTAGTGCCCAAAAAATACCTAACATTTCTAATCATTTTCTGTGTATAAAAATATATTTTATAAGTTTATAAACCGTGCGATCTTTTTTCTGGCAGCTTTTTTTTCAACAGCAAAAGTGAAAACGCTTTGGGGTTCCTGTCACTAGCAAAAAGGCAAGGAAATAAGTTGTTCGTTTTTTACTCTTCTTGGAAAAAAGTCGAAGAAAAAATGCTTTTTTACTTATTGTGTTCGCACACATAAATACTAAACTAGGCCTGTAAAAAAGATTTGTAGCTAAGTAAAACAGCAGCAGAGCGCGTGACAGATGATGAGAAAGTAAAAAAAATAGAAAGACATACGCAGTATTTCTTAGCGTGTCGCGTGGAGTCAATGTGAACATACAATCTAGTAATATGAGTATATAAGTATATTGTATACAACAAAGCAAATAAGTTCATGGTAAAAGTACCTCATCACAAACTCCATTCGTTTTTGGACACACTGAAATGATAGACAAGTTGTAGGGTCGGGAAGTGGGGTTCCTGTCACTAGCAAAAAGGCAAGGAAATAAGTTGTTCGTTTTTTGCTCTTCTTGGAAAAAGTCGAAGAAAAAAATGCTTTTTTACTTATTGTGTTCGCACACATAAATACTAAACTAGGCCTGTAAAAAAAGCTTTGTAGATAAGTAAAACAGCAGAGCGCGTGACAGATGATGAGAAAGTAAAAAAAAGAAAGACATAATACGCAGTATTTCTTAGCGTGTCGCGTGGAGTCGATGCGAACATACAATCTAGTAATATGAGGAATATAAGTATATGGTATACAACAAAGCAAATAAGTTCATGGTAAAAGTACCTCATCACAAACTCCATTCGTTTTTGGACACACTGAAATGATAGACAAGTTGTAGGGTCGGGAAGTCCATATAATTCCAACTTCCAGGTTTTTTATCCAGCCAGCGGATGTTACATAATGATCTCTGTAAATAACAAAAAAGTATAAAAAGAAAAGGAAAAATTAACTTCGGAAAAAGTTGTCGTACAGAAGAAATTAATAAAATAAGTCGTTGAGTAATTTTGTCCTCATAAACCAACTTACACATGGTAATATTCATATAACAAGTTTAAGTAAACTTTATACAGTTTAATCAAAGTAAACATAGATATTTTGGCATTCGTGTCATCATCGTTCTCGCGATCATCATCGTTCGCTAATTTTCTTTTGAACAGTTTCTCTGCCATATATGTAATAAGCTTACAAATTTCTCAGGAAAATTTATATCTTCATTAGCGATAGAGAAATCTATAAATATTCTCATCCTTAAACTCATTATTATGTGATATCCCGTCTTGCTTCATAAAACTATTTTATACTGAATTCCATTCCGACAAATGATGACTACAGTGCACACATATGATATATAATCGAGACTTGTAGGTTTGCGTTTGTAATCAAAATCAAGAGAGAACACAAAAGCAAACTACGTCAATTGAGTAAAAGTTTCATAATAATTAGATAATATTGAATTATATGAATGTTTCCGATTACTGGAGCAGTAGACGTGTAGCAACATAATATGCCAGACATGGTTTTTTACACGCTTCGAGAAGTACCAATACAATGTGGTTTTCAGATTTCCTCTAATAAGTTGCGTAACTGTGTAACTCAATTTCATAAATTTGTGAACAAAAGCAAAGCATCAAATTCCCATCTTGCCTCAACTTTCTATATATAGACGGTATATATAGCACTGATTCGGATTTTCTGATTACATAGAAATAGAAATAAATCAGTATAGAACCACCTTTGAAGTAATTTATATATATAGAGACCACAGACTCATTTTCTCCTCCAGAAACTTGTCAAACGCTATATACTAAACGATACATCTAAATAAATAAAATAAATGACTGTCCTGCTCCAACTCAGCCTGAAAACAAATAAAACTGCTTTGGGGGCAGAATCTCTCTCTCGCTCTCTCACTTTCTCTCTTTATATATAAATCTCCGTGGTTCCAGCATCATCATCATTACTAGCAAAACCAACGTATTTTTTTCTTGCTATTTCTCTTATTTTCATTCTTGCCTAACTGAGTAAAAAGCATTTCACTGTTTGTCTATTTTACACTTCTTTCCACATCCGCCGAGCCTTTGGTGGTGTGACGTGATGAAAAGAGAATGAGAAAAGTTGCTCCAAAAATTTAGAATATACCTACAATATATGTAAAATACATAATATGATGTATACCTACACATTACATTTATTTGTGCAACATAACATTATTTTTTACTACAATATTTTTTCCATTTGTGTTGATCATGTCGTAAAGTGAAAGTTTGCCTTTCTGATCCCACCAACAACAACAATACAATAAGTAGTATGTATAAAAAATGCATATATACCTACATACATTCCATAATAATAATAACTTATTCTTTTTTTATCCTTTTTTGAGTTGAGTCAGCACAATTGCATTGTTGAGTAACTCTCCAGAAACGTCAGAGAAAGCGAGAGACAGAGAGAAAGCAAAAAGAAGTAAAGTATTTCGCAACAAAACACAAAATACTATCAAATATACGCTTTCCCTTTTATAACATTTCCCAAAGCTACACATTGGCTACCACTGCAATGCAGGGGAGTGAGCTGAGAGCTTGAGAAGAAGTGGAAAAGTGAAAAGAGGAGAGGAGAATAGACATTCTTTTTTTCCTTCTTCCTCTTTTTCCTTTTTCTCTCTGTAGATCATTTGATGGGTTAGGCACGCACCAAGTTTACAAAACCAACAAAGAAAATCTATATCTGAGCCTTTTACTTTATGTACAACAGCTTCTTGATTTTTTGGTCATGTTTTTTGCTAGTTATCTGCCAACTCTCTCTCTGAACACTGTTGCGTTTTTACCTTTACCAAGAGAATGGATGCTGCTATTGCGTAGCATGTAGACTGGACTATGTATGTGCATTTTTTATTATTATTATGTAGGTATTCTATATATTATGTGAACTTTTGGTATATGCTTTCTCAATGCCAGCCATACCATTATACTTTTACCACACAACACACACCACACATTAAGCTTATAGCATACTACACATTACACAACCAGCCTTTTTTCCATTTACATCCACTTTCAAATGGCAAGTCACCAGAGGGAAATATAAACGGAAACATGTATATAGTGCCATATATATTTTATTTTTATTCTTTCAGGATTATCTTTATAGCTACAGTGTGGTATACGTTCATCATACGTGGATCATATACACAATTGTTTTAATTTATTCATTAGTATCTTTAAACTTTTAGTGGAGTTGAGATACATTTTTTATCTCCTTGTTGACTACTACTACTCTTGAGTAAATCGACTTTTATATATTATAACATACTTATATATTATGTAATCTTTGTTGGGTTATAAAATAATAGATTCAAGATGATGTACATCTTTTTAAATCCTCTGTATAACCCAAGCATGTCTTTCAAGCAAATTTTTTTTGCACATGTTGTCTGTAAAGTAAAGGTTAATCTCAGACAAGGAGATGGAGACATGGTATGAGATTCATACTATGAGTTAGGTATATGTTTATATTCCGTGCAGCAATGTTTTAACAAATTGAACTTTGAGCAAGAGTGCTGCAATGAATTTGCCTTGTGCCCCAGACGGGACATTTTTATGGAGATAAATCCCAATTTAATCAACTTTTGGAGAGGAGGAACTGAAGAGGAAAATGAAAAAGTGTTTGATTAAAAGTCATTGATGATATGGTACGATAGCTGTCCATATACAAGTTTATACATGAATATTATTACCAGTCAAACGTGAAGTACGTAAGTCTTTTTTTTAAATTACTTTTTTGGTCTTTTGCTTTTTGCTTGTGACATCAAATATTATCACCTTTTTATTACCGTTTATAAACGCACTGGTACATAGTATGTAATTCATTTTTATGTGAAAAATATTTTATTTGGGAAATTGCTTGGGAAAAAACGCATTTATTTCAAGTTGAAGTTTGCTTGCAAAGTTACCATGTATGAAAATATATTGCAGCAAGGTGCCTTGATGGCTCTGTAATGATTACGATTACACTCTATTTTGAATAATGAATATAAATTGCTCAATATGAGTAAGCTTTCGCAACATTCATCTTATGTGCATACAATTTTCATGCACGTCTATGTTATTATTATTATTTTTCAGAGTTTGAAAGTTTGGGTACATATCCGGTTTAAATAAATAATGGAAAAGTTTTGCTAATACAACCAATGTAGTTGTTTTAAACATATAAAATGCATGAAAACTTACTGGTTGGAGATCCCCTCGGGTGGGTACAAGCTCTTAGATCTAAAGTTTGAATCGGAGAGGTCTACCAAAGTTGCTCTCACAGTAGGGTTGCTGGTCCCAGGCTAAAAAAAAGAAAGGAAGTAAAGAAAACCAAATAACATGTACACATGTTTTTACCTTAAAACATTTAAATGATTTTCTTAAATCGAAAATGAGCTCCAGTAGTCAGCAAGTTCATGTCTACATATGCGAACAGTAAACAAATAATGAAAATTCAACAATGGCTATTGTTATAACTTTCGTTGAAGCAGTAAAAATAGTAAATGGGATAGAAAGCGAAAGATTGCAATATTCGTATATTGTAGGTATACATA
>JAITYZ010000423.1:0-76971 GCA_027744595.1 Paronellides praefectus | reverse complement strand
TATTTTTTTGCCAAGTCAAAATTTGCAAAAGTACAAAGTCAGCAAATGTACCAGTTATCTGTGTAGACAGGAGAGTCATATAAAACTCAAAAGGGTCACAACTCACAACTTACTACATCCACTGCTTCTGCTGCTACTCTTTTTTATTTGGGCCGATTGAAAAATAAAATCGACCGACAGTTGTACATACATCATCGTCATGAGTCTGCTGCCGCTGCCGTCGTCATGATGATGACAATTTTTATGTAAGTTCAAGTTTAGGGATGTGAGTGTTGTGGTTGTAGATGTGTAGGAAAAACATAAAATGGCAAATCTTAAACTGCCATGTGTGTTTTTGTGTACGAACAAAGTCGTATGGGTGAACATTAATATTATCATTTTTGTGAGTTGGAGTCAACAGCAGCAGATAAAAAATTTCTCCTTCTTTCAGTGTCACTGTCCCTGTGCGTTTTTTATTTTCTGGTGGACTCTTGACTTGACAACCTCAAGTCATATGTCAGTAGCATCCCATCCGATTGCCATGTATAAATCGTGATGGTATCTTGTAGGCTGTAAAAAAATATGTGTGGTGGCTGACTGGTGCTGTGGTGCTAGTGGTGGTGGTGGAGGAGGAGAGTCAGTTCTTTTGTGACGGACATACATACATACATAATACTACATGCACCCTCACAACAACACAAACATTTATACCAGCGAAAAAAGGTAGCCGTTTTTTGCTGGTGGAAAGAGTCGCCGGGTTTTCTTCCTTCTGCTCGATGCTGGCTGGGTGGTTTGGCTGCACTGGCAACAACGAGGCAGCATAGATTTCTCCGCACTGTTGGGCACGCAGTGTGGTGGCAGGAGGCGGAAGCCGAAGGAAAGTCATGACACACATCTGTTTGATATTATGTGACTGTGTCATCTATTCCCAGAATTGTCCTCACTCCCATTCTTTCATACACGCACACATACACACACACACACACACACACATACTCATACATTTTATTAGAAAATGTGCTCTTACTTCTCCCAGTTTTGGTATAAATATCGGCTTGAACTTGGCTAAAAAAAATTTTTTTTGTTTTTTCCCCTCTCCCAAAAAAGTCAAGTCTACTTGTTCTTATATAACTACTGCATGCTTTGGTTGGTACGTACGTACGGACATACGTTAGTTTTTATATGTGGCCATGTCAAATCGCATTAATACAATATTTTTTGTGCAGAAAAAAATTCCAACTATTTAATACGTCTTGGTATAGTAGTAATAATACAATGTGCTGGTGGTGGTTATATTGGGCTAGTAGCACTTGTCAAGTTGAAAATCTTTTTGGTATGCAGACACACACATACGTACACACGTACATTCTCCTCATCCAACCAGGTCAATACACACTTTTCCTTTTCTATCTTGTCAATCCAAGTGAAAGAGTTATCGAGGCGGCTTGAGTTGAGAATTGGATGAAGAAAGGAAGAAGAAGAAGGAGAGAGCGCTAAACAGGAATACATATACACAGGAGACAGGGGCATTCCATGCTTTCTTTCCTATCCACATGGTTAGTTCCGTCTTCCAGTTAGCTACCATCATTTTTTTTCCTTTTATTCTTCTTTCGAGCCAAAACTATGCAATCTATATAAATTCTCATGAAGAAGATGTACTCAAGCAAAAGTCAAGTAAAAAAAATATCATATAGAAAGCAAGTTGTCTACCTATATGTTTTTTATATATTCCTTGCGTATACATTTATAAATAGCAGATATTTGGTCATCCTTGTAGGTGCACAAAAAATAGTGTATTTTTCTGGATCTCGCGAATAAATGCTCTTTCAATTGGTGTACAAGCCATACCATAGACCAAAGTAGTGTGGAGAATTATTGGTCCAACATAAAAAAAGGGATTTTCCCCCGTCTTTCTCCTTTCAAGCAAAAGTCAAGTAAAAAAATATCATATAGAAAGCAAGTTGTCTACCTATATATTTTTTATATATTCCTTGCGTATACATTTATAAATAGCAGATATTTGGTCATCCTTGTAGGTGCACAAAAAAATAGTGTATTTTTCTGGATCTCGCAAATAAATGCTCTTTCAATTGGTGCACAAGCCATACCATAGACCAAAGTAGTGTGGAGAATTATTGGTCCAACATAAAAAAAGGGATTTTCCCCCGTCTTTCTCCTTTTATTTTTATATTGAGTTACTAGATTGTGATACAAAGTTAAAAAGTCACTTCACCCAAACACTTTACTCTCTTTTGTGTATAAGTATCTAAAAAAGAAAATCAGTAAAGTAAGGGAAAAGACGCTTTTGCCAGCAGTTTGTAAAGAAAATATATAAAGGGATACCGCGCATTGTACCACACCGACATCCCCATCGTCGTCATATCATGGACGTATAGAGCGACAAACAGTAACTCTGTCTCTCTATCTCTTTTCCAACAACAGCGAAAGAGAGAAAGAGAGAGAGGCTTGAATACTTCTTCAGGCGGAGATATCTCGCTGCAAAACTTTGGTAATATTGTTTGTCTCCTGACTACTCTACATACATTCAAACACACACCCAATCAGACAGATAGATAGCCATCCAGTCAGATAAACACACATACATAAGACTACATATATTCCATTCCATACCATGCATACCCACTATAATATCATCATGAGTATTTGTAGAGACCTCACAAATGAATCTCAATAAAACTATCAGTTATATATGAAACGTTCTCCATAGCCCGGCGTAAAAGTACAACAGCACTTATACTATTCTCTGGAAGGAGGACGAGGAGGAGGAGGGAGGAGGAGTAGTAGACGGAGGAAAAATATGAGAATATTTTTGCAGTCGACACAGACAAAAGCAAATGTAGAAAAAATACATATAAAGCAAAGTGCAAAGTTAAAAAAGAAAAGTAAAGGAGCAAAAAGTTAAAATGATAAAAATTGTTTGTGGATGATGATGATGATGATGATGACGATAAGGTTATTCAAAGAAGACACATAAAAGCGACAAAGAAAAAAAGGATCTCTCTTTTTGGTTCGAATTATGAGAGTGTCGTAGTTTTAGTGGCATGACATGTCGAAAAAAACGTGCACATTACATTGTTATGTTATAGAGAGAAAAAACTTTTTTTATTTTTTTCCCGCCATCTTCTCCTTTTTAGAAGCATGTAGTATTTATATAAAAAGTCTATAGTAAAGGGATTGTCTACTTTATCATAATAATAATAATACTAACATAAAGATGGGTGTATCAACTTTATCGTAGGAGGAGGCAAGAAGGGAAGTGTAATGATAATACTTTACTTTTTAATTAGACAAAATGCAATGATGATGATGATAGGAGCAGTGTAGAGGGGTCTTGTCGTAGTACATTTTTGGTTGCATGTATACAGGTGCCAACAATAATATTCCTGTAGAGTTGACTAACTTACTTCAAGAGTCATATTTATAATGTACTTCTCCTTATTACTTCAAGAGAAAAACGAGTGTGGACACTACAGGCAATAACACTCACAAAAAATATCTCAAGTAAAGTAGTGTGCAGGCTTACTTGAAACTAAACTGCCCAAAGTTCTTCTTTTTTTTGGGTGTCGATTATATTTTTTTCGCTTCAAGAATAACATACAATAAATGGTCTTTTTTGATGATGGTGATAAGTTTTAAAAAGATTGCGTTTTTTTTACAAAATGTCAGTTTCTTTTGGTACGGTTTCGGGTAAAAATAACATGTTGCCAAGACACTTTGAAAAGACGGCTGTTTGGTAAGAGTGTGGGAGACGTGAAAGTGATATGTTTACTAGTTTTTGCAACAACGCAAAAGCACTTTCTCTCTCTCTCTCGTCTTATCTTTCTTTGTAAGAGAAAAAAGGAAAATCAAAAAAATGGATACCGAGAGAGAGAGAAAGGCTTTCTAGTAAAAAAATAGGTAGGTGGTGAGAAAAAAATGACAAAGTGACTAGGTGAACTGTATAATTCCTTTTGTTTCACGTGTTGTACACTGGCATGTATCATCAATCAAGAGGGAAAGAGAGGAAAGACAATAGAGTATGTGTGTGGGTGTGTGTGATTGCATATGTTTGTGTCGATAATAAAGCGACAAAAAGTAAAAAAGGACAAGTGTGGGTGTTATTTCCGGCGGCAAATGAGCAGCATGAAATAATAGAGCATCTATCAATATCATGTTTTCACTTTGTGGGGGTGACTGGATGGATAATATTGATAAAATAACAAACAATTTTTTTTTCTTAAAGTCAAGTCAGGTCACTTTACAACACACCATTCTTATTTTTTTTTTTAAATATTATTTCTTTATTTCAAACAAACAATGATAATCCCACACATTCCTTTTAAAATACCTACTAATCCTTACTAAATTACACATCATTATTAATATTAAATGTTATATAATATAACCAATTTTTCTCTCGGCAGGAAACGAGTGGGCAAAAAAATAATTCATTATTTTATTACAATAGTAGGTAGGTATATATACTGGAACTTGTACTGGGATTTGCTTTCTGTTAAATAATAACTTGCTGTATTTTTTTGTTTTAAAAAAATACTAATTCCCTTGTATATGGATAATTTAATTGACATTCAGGAGTCCTGGAGCTTATTTATGATGTTTGTTGAATAAATATCATATTTTTTCAGTTAAGCCATTTCATAGTCGTCAAGGGAAGAAAAAAATGCTGCACGCAATGCGCTAAAGTCCTTGATAGACCCATCATAAATTATTATTTCTCATTTGCTATTATGCATAGGGAACACGTTTTGTCCCATTTTTTTAGCAACACTGAAAAAATAGGTTTAAAATATTGAATATTATGTACTTCAAAAATGAAATTCTGACACTTGGTTTGTATTTCGGATCGACACCAAAGGTATGTACATGTAAATAAATCTGACCCACTAAAACATACCTACAACCAACCTACCTGTCTCATACTCATGCAATGTAGTACAACTCAACTCATACATACTTTTGTGGTAATGTCTCACAGGTTTCACACATACCAGACTAAATTATTAATAAATATGCGGTGACACAGTGTGCGAAAGTGGAAAAAATTGCGAGCCAAGTAAAAGTTGGATGAGGAAAGGACTTGCAAGTGATGAGAAGGCAACGTGAAAATAAAGAAGAAGAAAAAACACAAAAATTTGTTCCAAAAGTTACAAGTGTCTGAATACATGGCCAAATGAAAATCTCTAATGAAATGTGTAATTTTGGCAGCAGGGCTTTTGGTTTGCAAACACATCAACATTATTATTATTATTATTATTCCTATCAATTACACATATCTGAAAAGTGATCGGCGTGAGTTTAAGATAAAAAGGTAAATTGTAGCCAACAAACAACACGACACCCCCACCACCACCACCGACTTCTGTTTATCCTATCAAAACATTGACACATGACGCAATGTGATTGGGACCGTGAAAGTTGTACCAAAGCTCTCTGTCCCGCTATCCATCTACCCACCTTGCTGCTGTCTTACTAAATATTTTAGCTGTTTTGTCAGCAAGCAGCAAACCCTGTTGCCGTTGCGTTGCCACAAAGTGAAGTAATATATTCTCAATAGGAATATGAAAATGATGTGTTGGGTTGTTCGCTGCTAGTGCACAAGTTGATGATGATGATGATGTTGTTGTTGTTGTTGCAAGGTATTTAGTGATTGAAAAAGCTCCAGGGAGCTTGTTTTTGGACGCAAAAGCCTTTCATTCTCATGCACATTTTTTTATATTTAGCAAAATAATGGCTTTTGTGGTTGGCACAAAATATCAGAGAGAAGCAATAAGTGTTTGTGTGTGGGAGCTGACAGTGGTTGTTCTTGATTTAAAAAAAATGTTACACGTGTGCGTGTAGTCAAGTCTGCACTGCTCAAGTATGAAATATATATATATATATACGCATGTATCCCTGCTTACTGTGTATACTATTGCTACACAGTGTGTAGTACACACACATTTCCTGTGTAACAACAACCTGCACTGCAAAGAAGGGAGAATCATCGATCCCTGTTAAATGTTATGAATTTGTTCCGCATGGTTTCCTAAAGAAAAGGAATACGTGGTGCGCTTAAGCATGAATGACGCCTGCTGCTTACTACCACTGGGTAGTCCACCGCGTCCGGGTACTATAATATAACCACCACCACCGTCACCAATACATAATATAATGCAAGTCTGTCATAATTTTTTTTTCTTGAGCAAGTGCGACAAACAACAAAAAAAACGGAGAGAAAATTGTTTCGTGACGGTGGTGGTAGTCGTCGTAGTAGTGGTCGCTAAAACTTATTACATCATTTTTTTTCTCTCCAAAGCGTTTTGCAAACATATGCCCATATACGCACACATACACACACACGCATGTACATACATACATGCCACTCAATATATAATTTATGTACATATATCTACCATGTTTCTCAGAAAATTTTGTATCAGGATGGATTTTATTCGTGAGAACATTTATTATTAGGTTATCGTACTGTGCTGTTGTTACTGGTTTATAATGTTATGGCCCTATCATTTTCATTCGCATCTGAATATACATAAATAGATCATCATCGTATGTCAAAGTAGTCATCCTTCATGCTACTATGCCATATTGATATATTATTTGACGTATTATTATAATAAGTAAGCACACAAAGTGGAAAGGGAAAGGATGAAAGTAAAAATTACAGCTTGTCTTTCTCTGTGATGAGAATGCGTTGCATAATAATAATAATAATGATATTCCATTATCCTATGATAGCATGGTAGTGACAGTGGCGGCATTTGATTGTACAGTATTGACTGGCGATGATGGGGGATCAAGTTAAAAAGGAAACTTTGTCAAAGTGTTTTGTGCGTGTGTGCAAGTGTGGAAAGTGACAAAGCAAAATAACTAACGCAAAGTAAAGGCGAAGAAGAGAAAGATAGATAGATATAAAAAGAAAAAGGAGACTAGATACGGCTTAAAAAATAAACTATCATCACAACAACCTTGTGGTCGTATGAATAATAAACAAGACGCTTATTCCTTCCTCATTTTTTCCCTTTCTTAATGTTTACACATTGCCTCCCTTTTGTTAAACTTATACACACAAAATATTACTATAGCTGCTGGTTGTAAAGTAAAAGAGAAAAAAATATAAGGAAGGGAAAAAGAAGCATTATCGCAACAGAGAAATAAGGAATGCTACTAGGCAATCACAAAACAACGTGGGAGTAAAAAATTGTATAGTAAAATCAACAAATAGGCTTATTACTCTACTGTGTGTATAGTGTATACTTTTGAAAGCCTTTTTTCAATCAAATCGATCCGATTGCAAACAATAAAAGTGTCCACTTATGACCAAAAGATATTAAAGGCCTCCCTTAAAAACAGCAAGAAAGTAGAGAGAGAGAGACTTTTTACTTCATGATTCTGAAACCCTTTTCTTGTTGTTCCATCAAAGTACTAATCTCAATGATTGCAGGTCTCATATTATTATAGGTATGTATAATACAGATAGCTATACAATGGAAATAAAAGGGCAAGGGTAAAATAATAAAAAAATACACAGACCCCGTGTGTTTTTTTTGAAACATTACCCATTTTGTTTACTTCACTCGTCCACTCTGTACTCTGTACTCTGTACTTATTGATGCGTATCTCTGTTGAATTTTTTAAAGTTTGTTTTTCTACTTGTTGTTATTGGTAGTCACCTTATACACAAGAGTCATAGTTAAAGTCACCCAGTTTTTCTGCTCTTTATTCTAAGACGGCAGGTAAAATTGGGAAAAAAGCAAAAGTTGTTGGGTGTATATGGCATATATACACACATTACTTTACACTACTACACCCATGTATTATTTAGGTATATTGTTTCCTCACTATTTTTTCGTACGCAACACATAAATTTGGACATGAAAGTGGGGAGAGAGGGAATAGAGAAGGAGTGGATCACCAAAACATTTTCCTCCTCCACAAACCCAATACACTGTAATAGTAACAATGTAGAAATAGATGAGCACATAATAGTAATAGTAATAATAATAATAATAATACTAATACTATTAAGGATCCTCTTACAGCTAATGACGCCCATGTTATTGCTTTTTCTTGTGCGTTAAGTGTATACACCTTTGTTATACCTCTAGTCCTACTCCCAACAACTACAAATGTGTGTTGTCCTACAAAGTTTTAGGAGAAAAAGATGTATCGTTTTTATATAGCTTATTGTTTGTCTACTACCTACACACTGCACTACACAGTCATCATTATCATTATCATCATCATTGACTGTATAGTAGTAGGTTCCCTTTTGTTGCATGAATGGCAGGAGCAGCAGTTGGTGCTGGGCCGGAGTACATGTAATTTCCCTGCTCTTTATGTGCTACTGTTTGGAAGAGGTGGATGGATATATTTTTTTTTTCGTTGTTTAACGGCATCAGCATCACAACACCCGATGTATATATATATGTGTTTGTGATATATACATATGCACCACGTAGGTATGTATCTATCGGAATGGGAAAACACAGTTGTCTTATTGCAGTTTTTAGAAAACGAGCTCCTGTCACCGTCCCGTCGTCCCAGCTACTTTATTCTCAATTCTCTTCCAAGTCCACTTCATAAAGTTCTCGAAAGAAAAATGTCCTCATTTCTGTTTCTTACCGCGCTTTCCCTTTCCTTCTCTCTCTCTCTCTCTCTCTCCTTCTCTAACATTTCCCTTTAATTTATTTCCACCAGACTATTTTTCTCGCTCATTTTCCCTCATTTCCTCCATCTATACCACTGGTGCATGGCCCTTATGAGCTTTTCACTCGAATTCTTTGACTTTTCTTTCTTTTTCGTGTTCTCTATGGGCTTTCCCAAGTCGTTAGCGTTATTATTATTGTGCTACTACTACTACTGCTACAAATACCACCACCGCCGCCACTATATCCAGAAGAAATATACAGTAACTGGGACTTAAGCAGTGAATCCACTACTAACTAATGCAGCAGTAGAGTAGTGTCACAAATAAGTGTGGTTTTTCATTTTCCAGTTTGATAAAAAATTTTACGACTCTTTTTAAAGTATGCAAAAGGCACTGGAGTACATTATTTGCGCATATTATTACCACACAGCCATAACCGCAGTTTCGAGTTATCATTGTCGTCATCATGATATTATTGTCTGATAAAAAAATGCTTGTATTTTTTATATAAAACAAGATGAGTAGAAAGAGAGACAGAGATATGGTAAGCGGATGTGAAGTCTTTCATGTTTCATAAATATGAAAATGCAAAAACAAGTAATAGGCACTTGAAAAAGTGCATAGGCGCTATAATAATAGCAAATATGGCGATTATTGTAATTGGCAACTGCATAAACCTTTATTTTCCTGTATACCATATACTTATTTTATAGTAGCAACCCATTAAGGAAAACACACACAATTACGGGAAGGAGAGAGAAATTTTTATTTTATGCAAAGTACTTAAATTTATACAAAGTGAACTCCATCATTCCATTTAACTTGATTATTATGTGGGTAATAATTTTTGTGAACAGGAAAATGTACACAAATACGCAACACACACGTGTTTTTTTGTTCATTTGATCGTTTCCATTTCTAATGCACAACGACAATAATAACTCTCAGCCAGACTTTTTTTTGTTCATCACAAAAGTAGAAAGTCAAGTAGTAATAGTTAAACTTACACAAGTGTTTGGATTGGAAAGTAAACTCTCATAAATTTATGTTGGATTTTCCAGCAAATGAGCCAACATTTCATGGATATATTATGATGATGATGATGATTATGAAAAGGGAAAGGCTATAGAGTGAACACAAGATTAGTATTTTGTGTCCATTACAGAGTGAAAAAAGTCCGTCAACTACATATAAACTATATATAGCTTTCTTTGTATGTGCTTGTGTGTACTTGAAAAACAAGAGGAGGAAAAAAAATGTGTGTATATCCATTCAAGTATATTTTTTTCAAGCTCATTTATTATTACGCCAGGATAGGTTTTTTTGTTGTTGCTCCATGAAAAAAAAGAAAAAAGAGAAAGAAAGGAGAAGAAGCAAAAAAAGAAAAAAAAAGATTTTTATAAGTCAACATGCACCAAAATAATATTATACACTTTGATAAATGAAATGAAAATGTTTCACGTAAACTCGGAGTATATATATATAAATTGCAGTCTATGAAGCTAGGAACAAAACGGATTTATTGAGAAAAAGAGTGGAAAAGTAGAGCCGGAGAGAGAAAAAAGGACACAGAATAATAATCATGAGTGCATTATAAATGTGTGTACGTGTGTGTGTGTGTATGGTGCAGTAGTGTTGGTACATAACACAATGTAGAAAATAGAAATATATGTATATATACATATATATTTGGAGTTTGACTCTCTCTTTCTGTTCCCATCCGTTTTTGGTCTTTTTTATTCACTCGACTCGACTCTATCATTAAAAAATATACACGTTGACTGTGACTGTGAGTGAGAGAGTGAATGAGTGAGTCTTGTTAGTTTATTACAAATTACTTTTCAGGGTATATCATATAGGTATACATGCATATATATATATAAGTAAATAGTATATAGGAAGTGTATATATAATATTTTGTTTGATATATATAGGTATATAAAATGTTTGTGTATATATCATTATTAGTATATATGTATTTTTCATTCTCTTATTTTACTGCTATTTTTCAGATGTGACATCCGTTCCAACGGAAACAGTAGTGACTGAGGCGGGGGCCAACCTCACATTGGCTTGTCCAGGCGTTACGGTACACTCTTTGGTTTCCGTGTTGGAGTGGTACTGCCAAGGCTGCTCCCACAGTCAACCAGGCTCTCCACAGCAGTCCTCTTCCCATCATGCAGTAAGTACTTGAACGTTTCCTCCTCTCTCTCTCTCCCTTTCCCTCGCTTTTCTTTTGTGTGGAAAAATACACCATAATACATAAAATCACATTATTTCTTTGTACATTCCCAACTACCTTTGTAGTAAGTAAGTAATCATCATCATCATTCCCAACATTTTGATTCAATTCAATTTCACAAGCAGTTCTAGTGGGAAAAAAGTGGAGAAAGGAAAAAGAAAAAAAATGGATTTATATATCAAAGAAATAGAATAACACACACTTTCTCTGGCTTGTACTTGTTCAGAATACAAATTTGTAAAACATCATAATATGTTGCAACACATGTTGCAAATACGTTACTTGCGCGTGTTCCTTGTCAAATATACATAAATACCTTTGTCAGGGATGCATGCAAACTTATTGTAATAGTTAAACACACCGTCACCTTTTCTACCACACGATCAGCGTAAAATGCACTACATAACAGCTTTGTAACGTTGTGCATTGTGCATGTCTGCATATTATGAGGCTTGTTAGGCAACTAAAAAGTATATATGCAGCCCTAAAAAAGTATATACCTATAATATCTTGCATGCCAAACTAACTTTATTATATCATAAGAACTTTTGTACACTTTCATTCCATTCTAATCTTCCGTTTTTTGGCGTCTACTTATGGATATGATTTGAATTGTACATGAGCTGAGCTAACTAATCTGCCTGCACACACACACACATAGGGTAATATGGTAAGGGTGGTGGTTGGTGTGTTTGAGTATGTGTGTGTGTGGTGATGGTTGTTTTTGACATTTCGTTTGAGAGGGAATAAAATAAATAATAATATATAAAATAGTATGTATTTTTATAGGTATATTATATAGTTATGTATGTATATTTAAAAGGAACAAGCATAATATAAATATTACATGTTGTACAAAATGACGTGTAATGTGTAGGAGGGCGAGAAATAAAATCTGTCTCAATTTCTCAGCACACAGCACAGAGAGAAAACACAAACAGACGGTCCGTCATGTACACGTTTTCCTCTTTCTCTCTTTCTCTGGTTTTCTCTTTCCCTTTTGCTATCTTTTTTGCATGCCAAAGAAATGGAATAATAATAATAAAAAAAGAGAGAAAAACATGTCGTGACAAAACGCTCTGCTCTTAAAACAAACAATTTCACTTTTTTATGTATTAATATTGTTTTTCATGCTCAGTGCCACAGTGCCACACAGCTTATTCTCCTCTTTTACTTTTATGTATTATTATTATTTATTTAGTAGTCGGCAGTAAAAAAAATCACTTAAATATGCAAGTGCTGGTTTGTTGCATAACCAAAAGAATTACATATTAAAGAAGAAGAGAAATACAACTTTGATGGTGGTAACGGTATAAAAAGTAACCCTATTGGCTTACATCCTATTTTCTTAGGCTTGCTTGATCCAATCTTTCAATCCACTTTTTATTGATGTGCGGATTTCACATAAACATATATACAAACACACACATCCATGCAGAAACAAGAAGAAGAGAAAAAAAAGTCAGTGGGAAAGGTGCCCCTACCAAAGCCATTTAGTATTTTTTCATGTTTGCATTCCTCCAGCAGCTTGTTTGACTATAAAAAAAGTTTTTTTTTACTTTTCATCGATATGATTTTTATGTTTGCAGAAAAAATGTTGAACGTGAGTACAAATGTATATGAGTATGCGTGTGTGTGGTGAGGTGTATATTGTATGTATGCATCCGATCCAGATTTCGTGCGGTTCAGTTTACCAACAGGTCTATCAAAAGAGAAAAAAATACACAAGGATAAAATTTCAGGTAACAAAAAAAACACAGACACACACACGTTTCAATTGGTAAACAAGGCAAAACAGGAGAAAGTAGGGAAGAAAGCACTGAACCTTACGTGCTCCCTCGTTACCTCGTTTTTTTGCAGAAAGGCCCGTGTGTGTGCTGACTTGACTGATTGTGAGAGTGAGTTGTTGTATGATAGCGATAGCGTGTTTGTATTTTTATGTGTCACGATACGACTTAATAAGACCAGATCAGACTTTTTCCTTCTTCTGCTTCATGATATATGTACATATTATGTAGCCATTCGTATAAGCAAAATAAGCATTGCGCACATCACAGAATAAAAAAACGTTGCAATAAGCTAGCAATCATTTGAAAAGAAAGCAGAAAAAGAAAAAAGGGAAAGCTTCCAACAGCTTACTACTCTGCTTACTTTTACTTACCAAATGGCCAGCCATCACTGTTATCTTTATAGTCAGCCTGCATTAAGCACACGCATTGTAAACAGTGAAGAAAAAAGACAGACAAAGGGAGTAAAAAGAAAAGGAAGAAGGAGCTCCCTCTCACACAGACAGACACACAACTACAAACAAATAATAATAATACTCTGATGTATTTGCAAGGTTTTCCGTTTAGCACTTGCCCTTTTGCCCCGAAAAAAGTTACAGTTTTGTAGGTTGACTGAGTACAAAAATCGGGAGGGAGCTGACAGGACTCCAATTTTTGTTATTATTGTTATTATTATTATTACTACTACCACTGCCAATACCAACTTAAAAAAAGATTGTTGTTGTTTTGGTATTATTGTTGCTTCTGCTTGGGCTGGTGTGAGAGGGACAGAAAATATGATTCCTTGCAGCGGAGAGGAGGAAATCGGCAGCACTGAGGTTATACGTATATATCGAAAATGGAAGACGGGGAAGAAAAAGGAATAAATATACGTGTCTGGCGGTGATTGTACTTGTTTTTTTTCTTCCTTCTTTTCCTCTTCTTCTCTGCAAGCAAAAATGAAAGCAAAAAAAGAAGAGTAAAAAAGTTATATCGTCGAATTTTTAGAATAAGAGTGAAGACATGTTATTTTCTTGAGCGAACCACTCTTTTTTCAAGCAAACTAGAAAAAAAAAATTTGTGTGTAAAAATAGCAAAAAAAAATCGACAGGATTGCATGCACATTCAACTATGTTGTTTCTCTCTTTTAAATATACCTTATGTATATACGTACCTACATGGATGGAGAGAAAGGATAGCGTTTTTTTCTTTCATTTTTATGTTGTTGTTGTTGCTACTGCTGTGCTGCTGCTACTGCTGCTGTCGATTGCTTTTCTTGTTTTTTACTTCCTTTTTTTGGGTGGGTGGATAGATGATGGTTTTGGCTGGTTGGTTTTTTTTGTGCAGCGAGAAGCGGTCGGTTTGTAGAAGCAGCGTGGCAGTCGTGTTGTTTGTTATTTGTGTTTGTGTGTATGTTCTGTACTCACAGTGTACTTATGCATTAAAAGTTGATTCAAGTGGAAAATGTTGATGTTTGCTATCGATTGCCACTCACTTAGACGGCTCATAGAACAGAGCCGCGTTTTCTTGTACAATATTTTTTGTTCTGGTCTTTGAATACAACAGCCTCACAACTACCATCAACCACCAAAAAAAATGAATCGTTATCCAAGTCAAGCCAGGCCTTTGAGTAGGAAAAAAGGAATGAAAAATAATAATAACGTTACATTTATGATGCTTTCTTCATGTAAAAAAGAGAGAATGCACGATTTCCTCTCTCTCTCTCTCTCTCCAACCTTCAGTTGCAATCTCATTCTAATAATAAAAATAATAATAACAATAACACCAAATAAGCAAGCAGACAAAGGGAAGCAGGAGCAATAATAGCAGGGAAATTGGAGCTCTGGATAAAAATGAGTGAAACATGTACATCCGTCGCCCTCGCTTCACAACAACAATAGCAACTTTACACAATCTTTAGCAAAAAATAAATATTATAGCATTTATATTAATATTTTTTGATTTCGTTCCCAATCTCTGTTTAGCAAGTAGATATCTATATTTATATATTTTTTCAACAATTACAAGTCAACATGTAATCACTAATTTTTTTTCTTAGCTTTTTATCCATGCGTCTCTTTTTCCGATATTGTTCGCCAGGTTTTTGAACTTTAAAAAAATACAATTTAAGGATAATTACCTATGTTAGTATATAAGGTACTCAAATAATTACTATTCTGGAATATTTATAGAACAAAATAAAGTTATTAGAAAACAAAAAGAGAAAAAAACGATCAAATTGCTGATAGAGTCGTTATTGAGTTATTATAGAAATTAAATTACTTTCTGTTTTCTGTTTGTCTTCTTCCAAATGTCAACTTTGTTTATGAACCTGTACATAACATGTGTATGTATTATCCAACTTGATTGGAAATCAATTCAAAGAATTGGGTAGATATTGGCTTTTGTTTCGCATGAGCATATCCCATCAAATATATATATGCTTTCCCCCTGTATTTCCAAACATAATTTGGACGAATTAAAAAAAATACTTTAGATTATGAGGGCACATATGAGAAAATGTTTTTGCACGGGAAACCCATTCCGCGAAAATACGGTCATTGTGAACGTGTAATATGGATTTTATGAGTTGAGTCATTCATTATGGATGATGATGTTTTATACTTTTGCAAATGTTTACATAACTTGTAATTAGGTATTAACTGGATTTCATGGAAAAGGAATAAAATGAGAGCACATACAAAAAAATATTCCCTAATGATGTTTTGTTTAAAATTACAACAATGAACAAAATATTTTGCTAATTTAGGAACAAGGAAAAATCTCCCTCCGTGAAATTGTCAAATTTTTCACTGTTTTTGCACCAGGGCCACTCTTGCTTTTCACACAATTTTATGCTATGTACTCTGCTTGAATTGAACTTTTAGCTCGTAAGTTTAATCTAAAAACAACAGAGTCATTGTCATCACGTGTTTTTCATTACTATTATTACTTCCAGGTTACGCAAATGGCCACCTAACTTATTGTTTTAGTTTACGGGTGGCGGTGGCAGTTAACTTGAAAATACAAGAAAGAAACAATAATATTTCTTTGCTTTTAGTAGTCAACTTGTTTTTAGACAGTTAGCCTTTCATTTCCTCCGTTATATATTTTTCCCCTTTATTTATGTGAGTTGTAGTGAATATATAATATGGATGTGTGTAATGTTTTCTGGGTTCCTACATTAAAAAAAGAAGGGAGGACGAAAAAGGATTTTATTTTTTGGTGGAGAGGAGGAAAAGAGAGAGAGAGAAAGCAAATCATTCTTGACTTTGGTAATCAAGAAGTAGGGCGTGTGCAAATGATGTGACAGTAGTCCAAGTTTGACTAATTAATGAGCCACAGGCAAGGGAACTCACACAGTAGGAGTGAGAACAGGGAGAGAGCGGAGAACACACAGCTCCATGAATATTGTATTTTACATTGTGCACTCATGTCTGGGGAAAAAGTTAAGTCAAGTCAGTTTACCATTTACCACACCAACATAGCCATCAAGGACTGTCGTTTGCACTTCCTTTGTGTGTAGCATGCATGCATGCAGGAGAAGTAGCATGCCGTCTACTATATATATATATTGTATGCATGTCTCATTGGTTGACTGAACAGTTACAAAAGCAGAAGAATGCGAGAGAAATCAAGTACACAAAATGGATCATTTTGTGACGCTTGAAAAATAAATGAATGAAAGTGCACACGGGGATATATTATTATTTCATTAGATGCATGCTACAAAACACATTCCACAAAATGCAAAGTGGATTCAAAAGTGCATTTTAAATTTTATACAAATCGCTTATATAGTTCGCTTTATATTTCTGGGATGATGATAGAGTTGAGCTCTTTTTTTGGGGATTTTCTAGCCTCGCATTTTGTTTGTTTTTTTTACTTTTATTTTCTGCTGTGCAAAGATTAAATCTCAAAACACGAAAATTTCAATGTATTTTATGATTTTGCAAAATGTTAAGATAGCAATTAACTTTTATTGTTTTATATTCAACTGGTGTGCATATGTTATCTACACATTAAACAATCTGGCAATATACATTATATTTTATATATGTATAATGTATATATACCCAATAACCCAGCAACATATAAATACATTATACATATTATGTAGTAATAACACGTAACAGTTTTCATTGCAACAATATTTTCCTATCTACTTTTTACCCGCGGATACAAAAAAATTAAACATAACCAAATAACCACAAAGCATAATATACCTGCATATAAAAAAATATTCATTATTGTTGCTATATCTGCTGTACCTTTACTACTTTTTATTTTTTACTTTTTCCACCTTGCGTCGTTCCTTCGCCCAAAAAAAACGCTGTGAAGTGAAATGATAAAATAATATTAGGAATGAACAATAAAATCACAACATGATTTATCTACTCTCATCATGCAATTTTCAAACTAGTTTACTTTTTTACTTTTATTTGTAGTTGCACAATTTATTTTTTTATGGTGGCGGCCAAAATAAAAAATAAAATCCCTTTTCTCCCAACAAATAATATTACTTTCTTTTTTTATTCTTTCTGTGGCCCATGTAGACATGAATAAATGAAGTGAGGTAAATGTTATCGGTTTCTTCTTTTATTTTATGTAATTCTCCGGTAGCATGCCAATTAGTAATGAAAAAAGAGAGAAAGACTGCATACAACATAACAACAACGTATACAAAAAAACACCGTTCTCAAAATGAAAAAAGTATATGCATAACTGTATATATATATATATATATACTCATTTCATCATCATGTGTTTACCCATTAAGTACTCTTTTCGGGCAACAACAACAACAACAAAACCCATTTATCTCTATACAGGTATGAGTCAGGTGAAAACGGAAGGTGATAATTACTGCCGTACGTACTCTTTAATGAACATGGTTACGATAATATTGTGTATATTTACGGCTACATATATAGCAAAAATTTATACATATGTATTATATAATACATGTATTTATAACAAAGCCGACAATTTATATTAATATATGTTTTTTATTTAACTTCTTTTTTTTCAGGCGTTGAAACTCGTCGAATTCCGAAGAGACAGTACCACAGTTTGGCAGAACCGGGAGCGTGTAACACTTCATTCGGAAAGTAACGCTCTCAATTTTCATCCCGTTCTTGCCGGGGATACAGGTGAATATCAATGTCTAGTCAATGACAGAAGACTACCAGAGTCCATCTTGAAACTTGTTGTGCAAGGTAAGCTATCGCTTTTTTTCTACTATTTTTTTAAAATTTTAATATATTGCACATATACCCATGTATTTCTTTTTAGAAATAAAAACATATTCACAGTTTCACAGTCGTCAAGTTGTACTATAAAAAATGTAGACCATTCTCCATAGGAATTTGCGTGAAAATAATAATTATTCTTTCAGACCAATTTTTTTATACTTCGTCGCGCTAAAGGCGAAGAAAGAAGCAAAAACGGAAAAAGAAAGAAAGAGAGAGAGGCGCTTGTAGAAAATATGTGTTATTTATGTTGTAATGTAGGTGATAGACCTGCATACCGTATAATTATTCGTCACTTATCGCCATAAAAAGCCATAACGCATAAATGCGAAGCAATTACAGAGGTAATAAGATTTTCACAATAAACAGCACATTTATTACTAGCGTGTGCCCATTATAATGTATGTATGTATATGTGTACTGCTCTGTGTTGAAGCAAAAATGAGATGGAGGAAGGTGCCTACAAAGATACATTGAACGCGTCGGTCACATAGTTTCCTACATTCACTTTGATGATTACGGTACTTTCATCAAGTAAAATACATACTTTACTTTTATTCAGAATTAAGTGCTGTTGCTGCTAGCGAAGCCATAAAACGCAAAAAAAATATATATAAAAATTGCGTTGAGTGTTGTTGCCCATCTCGTTTGAAAAGGTTAGGTGATGGGGTACACTCCAAATATAGAAAGAAATATACAAACGTTTCGAGTTGGTTTCCTTTTCATCGTAAACAGTATCGCAGCAAATAAAATTATATCAGTCAATGTTCCCAAAAAAAACTCTCAATGCTTTATAGCATAAAAGTTAATATTTATCAAATTATTTTCGAGTTACGACACCGCAAAAATATAAGTAGATGTAAAAGCTTGTGCTCGTTGGCTTATCAACGAAAATTATTGTGATGATGATAAATTTTTGGCTGACGGCATAATAAAGTATAAAGTTTTACGAAGGGATTGAATCATAATTGCAAGTATAACAAAAAAATTGCAAACATTTTAAGAATAAAATGGGTTCTTTAAGTGCGCTACCTATTTTTTGTTGCTGTTTGGGCTTGTGTCAACAGCTCTTTTCTAACGAAATGTATGTTGTATGATGAAGAAAGATGAAGCAATAAAACTATGGTCAACCAATTATGCAAAATCAAATCAAATCCACAAACCCATAAAATATCCCATAGCAAAAAAACTTAATTATAAGCTACTTAACAAGAACCAAATGAATAGCAATGTAGGTCTTTGGTGAAAAAAGTATAGCTATTTGTTTGCATCAACACCAAAGAAAAAAAATGCTTGATTTATTTGTTTGAAAATTTGTCAATCCACTTAAATACGTCCCACGCAAAAAAACATATATTTCTCGTTTTGAATGCTTGCTCCCCTCATCTGAAAGCATTAAAAAGTGCGGCAGCTGAGAAAAATTTGTTATATTTTTTACTGTGAGTCAACAAAGTCTTCCCTTTTTCATTTAGCTTGCCTTTGCAAAGGACATTTGGTTAATCGACCGTGTCTCCTCTCCTCCTTCAAATTTCTGGGCTTAACAAACTTAAGTATTTTCCTTCGGTACCAACAAACGAATACTTTTACTAATACTTTCCCTATCCCCATCATCATCATCATCATCATCACCAGCATCATACCCTCTCAAATTTAATAATTTAGATCTTCTAAAACCGAAAAAAAACTCGATAATAGGATTACTTTATACGAGCATAACGGCAGTAGGAAATACATAGGAAGGATATGGGAGACATTTGAAGATATTTCCAATATCCAAAAACACACGCTTTCACACAAACAAACTCACATCCTCTCTCAAATACATACTTATCCTCCCCTCCTTGTCTCCTTTAATTCTATTTACAATTTTAAAAATAACCTATCCGAATAAAAATAACATACAAAGACATTCCATTTTTTATTATTTTCCATTTAAAGAATCCCACCCGGTTTTGATCTCATTGTCAGTTGAAAAAAAATTGAAAGTTTTCAGTAGGGATATATAAAATATCATAAAAAGTCGTATTGTTTGTTGATATCCGCATTTCTTTTACAGGAAAAAAAAGGAATAGACTTAACCCTTTTTCAATGTAATTCTCGTTTTCAGCATGATAATCATATCTTTGGTACTACCTGACCCGAGAAAAAAAACGTATGTATATATAATATTGTGCCTATCTATCTATATATTTAATTTCACATTGAAATACAGGAAATAAAGGATCCATAGCAAAGAGCGTCTAGCATTATCACGTGTGTCTGGATACCTCTCTCTCTCTCTCTTTGTTGTAAGTAAACTGTAATCTATATCCAAGCTACTTGTGAAATGCATAAATAACCATCTAGCTGATTGTTGTGAAGCGATTCCAAGAAGCAACAAAGGAGATACAATATCCAAGATTATGTATTTGATTTTCTTCGTGAGGAATAAAAACTGATGAGATGAGGAATAAAAAGAAGAAGAAGAAAAAAAGAAAAGGAAAAGTTGATAGGGTTTGAGTCAATAAAATAAATGTAGGTTTTTGTATAGCAATATCAAACACACTCTCTTCTCTCACCCAATCAGTGGGAGAAGAAAGGAAAAAAAGGAGACCTGTGTGGATTCACCGCTTTCATTTCACTCTCTCAACACTTCCAGGTAGTTTATTATTTCTATACTTTGGCTGCTACCATAGCACCGTTCCCAGCCTGCTCTCGTTTTGTTGGTCAGACACACAGACAGAGAAAATGAATATTGTACATTTCTTTGTACTCTTTCTCTATTCCTCTAAAATAAAGATACATGTATGTCTCTCTCAGATATGATGGGTAGCAGTATGCGAGTGTTCACATAATAATGCATGAATGTGTTTAGTGCTTTCTCCATATCATAACAGCAACGACACACATCTTCTTCTTCCTTTCTTTCTTCTCTCCCGAAAAGGAAGAGCTAAAAGTTTCAGTGATTTCTTTTTTTTCTTTACCACCTTCGTCGCTGTCGTCGTCATATAAAAGCTTCCTCTATTTTTTCCTGTATGATGATGATCTTGTTGTAGTGATCGTGATTGTCGAAGGAGATTGGATCCTCTTCTTCTTCTTCATCTTCTTCTTGTGTGTAGTGTGTTCTGTTTTGTGAGTACTAGAAGTGGTTTTATGTATTTAGAAAGAAAAACGAATCTCAACAGTATTATCTCTCCAAGAATAGAATGTTATAATATTGCTTGTTTCTTTCCTCCTTCTCATTTTGTTGAGCTGTTCTACTCTACATAGAATGATCAGTCTCTTTGGATTCACTCTTTATTGCCTCCTAAATCTATTTAAGACTTGGGGTAAAATTGGGGGAAAACATTGAGGGTATCCGGTTGATTCCAACACACACGCACGCACACACACACACACAAACAAACACACATAAGCACTCAATCTTTCAACAAGGCTGGTATAAAGAAGTGTGTAAGAAAAGGTCGTAGCATTATTACCCATAGTAACGCTCCCTGTCTCTTCCTTTCCTCTTGTATTATTATCATTATATTATATATTATCACTCACTTCCCAGTACGCACACACACATAAAAAAAGAAAATACATAAAAGCCATAAATGCTTGTGTGGCAAGATCAATCCCTCGGCAGTCTTTGTAAAAGTAAAATAGCTTAAGCAGAATTTTGGGGATATGGAAGGTCACGAGAAGAAGAAAAAAACAGGAGTTTACAGTTGCAATATTTAAAGAAAAAATTATTATTTTTCATTTTGATTTTCTTTACATAAAGTGGATAATATGATGGGGTAACGTGAGAATTTTTAAGAACCTTAATGAATAAGTAAAAAATTACCAAAAATGTTGGAGGCTACATTCACATGAGGCTTTTGAAGCAGGAGAACCCATTCCCGCTTTTACTTGTACAAAATTTAATAGGTACTTTTGCATTTAATATGACAAGAGCGACAACTGGACTGAGTTTCATGCGTGCGATGTGACTTTAGTTACCGTATTTTCTCGAGAAATAAGCACAGACTGATATTGACAAAATTAACATTTGATACTCAGTATTATGAATACCAATAGACTGTATATTTTATATATACAATACAAAATATCTGTAATACCAATTGCTACTACTAATTGGGATGCGGCTTTTATTTGAAGAAATACCGTATATCAAAGGAAGAACACACTGGCTGAGGCTAGCACAATCAGAGGATTGTTTTCAATTACAAATTCCTGCAAGTTTCTAATGCTTCTCCAACAGTATATATTAGTGTGCAAATAATACCTGTACTTAGTTCTGTATTCCTTCCCTTTGTACATAATATTAAATATATAATATGCATGTCATAATATTCATAATATATTATTATTATGATTTCTCCGAATTTCCCAATAAATGATAATAATAGACCTTTTATATAGGTACTTATACATGACTACTTTATTTGCATGCATTCATCATGATCAAGTAATTGCAAGGTTTATTATTTTCTAACAATCGGATTTCATTTAGTAAACTTCAAAAGCTGTTTAGCGTGTGTGTGTGTGTGTCTTTGTATCAATCTTCAATTCATTTTCTCAAATAACAGAAAAATGCTTTATGATTATATAGTTATGTACCTATGTACCTTCTCAGAACATTTCCTTTTCTTTTTGACTATCGTTTCATCTTTTCTTTTTCTATTCTGAAAAAAACATGACTCCTTGTTGTTATTAATATTTTACAAGGAAAGATTACAAAAACAATTTGTTACAGATCAAAAAGGAGGATGAAGATGTTCCTAATTCCAGAAAAGATAGGGATGCTTCAATTGGATACTTTTATTCAACCAGAAAATCAAAGAAATGAATTATATACAAAAAACCATAAAACATATAAAATATAAGGGGAAATAAGAAGAGAAAAAGGGGAGTTAATAATGTGACTCAAAGGAAAAAGTACTACAGCAAAGATACACAGAAAAATACATGCCCGTCAAGAAGTTGATGATGAGATGATGATATGGACGTATGTATATATGTGATATAATATGCATGCTCGGTTGATCATGGATCACTTTTATCTCTGCCTAGTTATATGTCATTCTCTCTCTCTGCATTTATTGCCATCTTTTTGTCAATTGTTTGAAGCTTCTTTGTATGGGATGCATGCATGTTAGCAATGTAATGAGACAAGAGTGAGTTTTTTTGTATGAAAACGTATTTTCCCCTTGACTCAGATCAGCCATATAGTAACTCACAATCCGCACACTATACTCAACTGCCCCACTCAATTTATATTGTCTCGCGTTTTATGGCTTATGCATCCCTCCACATGAAAAACCCTTTTTCCTCTTTTATTTTATTTATTTTTACCGTCATCTCCCTGCTCACTCATTCGTGTACACAACAAGTCGGTTTTTACGCCGATGTATTTTGTGTTTTTTTCCGCTCTCCCATTCATCCCACTTTAGTATTTCCATTGGGCTACTTGGTCTGCTCGTAGATGGTTTTGCATTTTATTTATCAAAACACCTCAGCACTCATCACCCAACGTCATCAATTCCGCTTTATAAAATCGGTGTTTATTTTTTGGGGACTTGTTTTGTTTACTTGATCCATTTGAATACTCAGTGACAGATGTACAATTCTTCTGGATATAGAATGCAAATAACCAACACACACAGAGAGACACACGCCAATACTACATTATCGCTCTCGTTGTTGGCAATAAATTATATTGCTTTTTTTAACACTCCAACACAAAAACCCCGCTGGTTTTTTTGGCAATTTATATTGCCAGTGGCTGTATTGATTGAAGCCCTCTCTGGTATATGAAAACAAACTTGGAAAAAAATGCTTTGTTTTTTATTGGAATTTTAGTCCCAGTAGAGAGTTGTCTCGGGAAAATGCGTAATAATAATAATACACACACCTACATAAGTAGTGAATCTGTCAAGGTAAACAAAAGCTTCATTGAAAACAAACATTGAACAAATGTTGAATGCATACATAGCTTATATATAATATATATTATATATGTGTATATATATGTGTATATATATTCAAGCGACATGTATATGTATATCAAATTTTGTTTAAACCTCTTGCCATTATTTTTTTCTTTTTTAAAAAGCCAATTTCCCTTTAAGTAGCAGAGTAATCCTGTGAACTGAAAAAATAACAAAAAAATAGAAAGCTCCTGAGAATTTTGATGGTTGATATGACATGGGGAACGAAAAAAAACTACGAACATCATACAGTTTTTTCTTGGGCTCCTTACATAAAGCATGTCCTTTTTTTCAAATAGTATCTCCATCAGAGTGTATGAAGCACATATACAATTTAATTTTTTTCTCTTTATCTTTCTCGCTCTTTCTGTCTCAAACACGCACGAGGATTTAACTCATCCTTTTTTCACCTTTTGCGGCGACTTTTTGAACCAAGAAACACACACAGTCAATTCCCATCCGTTTGTAACGAGAGAGACAAAAAAAAATAGGAAGAGAAAAGGAGAGGGAGAAAGAAAGAAATGCCGTAAAATGGTACAAATGGATATGCATGCATGTTGTGAATGTATATATGTATGTATGTAAGCATCAATGTAAAAATGTCGGTAAAAGGGAAAGAAAGAATGTCATAGTATCCACATGAAAGGGTCGCGTTGGGTAGCTCAACTCTCATCATAAGAAATTCTCACAATTTCACAGGACAAAAAAAGGAGAGGATTGTATGGACATACAATAATAATAAGTGGTGGCAGTAGTAGTAGTAGCTGTACTACTTTGTTGAGTAAGTGAGGGAGACGTACATAGACATTGTTACTGTCATCTGAAAAGTCAGGGAGTAAGACAATAGCATTGTGTTTTTGTACAGGATAAGTGTGCATATATTGTATGTGTATGCGCGCACATATGTATGTATGGCTATATGAGGGAGTAGCATAAATAAAAAAGAATAACGCTAGTGTTTTTTCATGAGAAGATCAGGGACGACAAAACCTTCTTGGTGTGGAGCGCGGAGGAAGAGGAGAGGAATAGGGAGTAAAGTAGAGTGAGAGCGGGGAAGATAGAGGGAGGAAGGCTTTCACTGAGATGAAAAGTCTCTGGGCTTTCTCTGGAAAAGTGAGAGAAAAGGCGCAGATGACACGGTTCCCAGGGACTTTCATTCCCACTTTCTTCGCTATTTTTGTAGCAGTTTCCTTTTTTTAAGGCAAGGCAAGTGAGTGACTATGCCCCAATGGATCCTCGACAATCTCCGTGTGAACTTGTGTGATAATTTAAAAAGAACCACGGCATGGCAAAAGATTACCTTTTATGCTTTGAGTTTTAGTGGAAGTCGTGTTTATAAGATGCCGTGTGGAATGGTGTCCTGCATGCTGCCACTACTAGAATCTCTGTACAACCATGCCATCATACATATTATCCTCCCTAGTATTTATGTATACATTTTTATGTACAATATCACAAGTGCAGAGTACTGAGAGACGAGGGAAAATACTGTGAGAAATCTACTGGAGACAAGGTATCAGTGGATGGTATATATACTTTACATATACACACACACATGCCTCCGTATTTAGCGAGTAGTGTGCACAAGCAATTTTTACAAAGGGAAATGTGCAAGACGCTGAGAGAAAAAAGAGGAACGAGTAATGAAACGGCGCTGTTGGTACAGGTATAGCTGTGGTCGCAAAGAGAAAAGGCAACGGCAGCATAAGTCGCACTTGGATGACTCCTCTCTCCCTCTCTCTACAAGACTTGACTACACACAACAAGTCTCCCAAGACTTTTCATATAACACCTTCATCTTCACCAAACGCCGCCAACGCTGCCTTCCTTCTCCGTTTCCAACAAGAGCCAAGTCAGTCACACACAATAACACACACACACGCCATGAGTAACAATGTAGATATTACATAATACAAATATTAAATATACGTAGGTACCATCATATATATAATAATATTCTTAGCGTGTGCATGTAAACTTTTCTCTACCTAAGATTATATTTATTATTATTTTTGTGTAGCAGAAAGGTATAGCGTCAAATAAGAACAATGGGTATTCTCTCTCTGGTTTGGAAGCAGCGCAAGATGGGAAAAGGAGTGCATAGCAAATATGAAATGTATCATAATGTAGCTTTCACGTCTCGTCTCTTTTTTACTCGCTTTTCTCTTCAATAAAATTATTATTGTCAACATTCTTTTTGCACTTTATACTTTTGGGATGACACTTTTTTACATAATGTATCATTATATAAATAATATCCTATTATACATATAAAAGGAGAAGGAAAAAAATGTGTCTTCTTACTTTACCTTTCAATAAAATATTAAAATAGCAATGTGTCGTAAAACAAGTAGTGGAATTTCGCATGCTCAAACACACACACGTGCATACAGGACATTACTGGTAAAAAGTACAATAACTTTTTTTCCCGAAACTGGTGAAAGGTTGAAAGCTCTTGGCAAAAAAATATATGTGCATAATAAAAATACATTTTTTTAAAGCTATGATATTCCTTTGGAAATAAGGAATGATTTTTTTATTATGGCACTTTCATGTATATCCACATATATGAAAAGTGTACTTTTATCATCAAACTCTCTCACACACACACACACTCACTCTTTCTCACACAAACGCACATGCAAAATATACTGACTTAAGATGGAAAGGGATTTTTTTCTGAGAAAAAGAGGGAAAAATTTGAAATTATCACCTTATATAGAGCTAGGAAGCAGTGTGTGTAAGTAATATGGTAGCTGGGAATGGAAATGAAAACTAGGCAATAATTTGGAAAGGTGCATGATGATAGCAATTACAAGAAATTTATGCATAGAAAAACAAAAGGAAAAAGTGGTTCAAAAGCGAAATTTTAAGTCGTGTGAAATATTATAATCACAGTTGTACCTCTCCTCCTCCTGCTCCTGCTCCTGTTACTCCTGTGAAAATAGTATAATTTACATTATGCATCCTTTCGTCTCTCTCTCTCTCTCTCACTTTTGCCGTGCTATTTTATAGGATAGGCAGGCAGGCATGCATGCCCACTTTTAACACTATACTATATACTCATATAATATACTCACAGTGGGAAGAAAACAAAGTGGCTGAATGAGGTGAGGTGGTGATGGTGCTGCTGCAGCACAGCAGCATACAAAATGGAATGGGCTCTGTGTTGTCGTCATGCAAGCGTTCACTCAACTTACACTCCCTAATTAGCTTATTCTACTTGCTTCCTACTAGACACTTTTGTAAGGACTAATCACACTTTTTCGTTTTTGTGCACGGGAGAGAGAGAGAGAAAAAGGTACAAACTACATAAAAATTTTGTAATATGCATGCATCATAGCACCCCTCTTTATCTACCATGCCACTTTTCTCCTTCTTCCTACTTGTTTTTTTTCCTGGAATTTTATACATACCCACCATCAACACCACCACCGTCGACATCATATAGTACCATCAACAACTCAGAGCACCTGACATCTTTATAGCAGTTGCTTAATCGCTCCGTTACAAAATGGAACCTGGAACTCTCTCTCTTTTTCTTTCCCTTCTTTTGCTCTACAAACACATAATATACATACTGAAAGAGAGAGAGAGAGAGAGAAAGGAAACTCAATTTTCCAACTTGGAAGCTTGTTTCAGAGTTTTCCACACCTTGACAAGAAATATTGCGATGGATAGGTAGGTGGCTCCCTTACTGTTGGGGTTTGTATGGGAGATGTGCACCAGAGAGTAGAACGAGAGAGAGAGAGAAAAAAATAAGTAGAATGAGCACGGGATGTACAGGGTGATGATGTTGTTGATGATGATGATTAAAGGTAACTTATTATAATAGACATTATATATAACTGTGGGTGTGTGTGTGTCTGTGTGTCTGTGATATGGTTGGGCACATCCAAACTCATTCAGTTCAGTGGAGGGCTTTACAGGTTTCCCTTTTTTATTATAACCTGTCCCACACCACCACATCGTATTTTGGTATGGAGAGGAATGGCAAGGTAATCATAATCATCTCAAACAATGTGTGTAGCAGGCGCTAGTAGTAGGCCTGTATTTCTAATAATCTCCTTTTAACAAATACAACGCACACAACTTGACAAACTTATGGGGGTACTCAGAGTTTATGAGATATTTGTAGAAAGACAAAATAAAGATGTGCCATCTCACATACCAGCGCTACGTTAACAGAGAAAATAAAATAAAAGAAAGCCCACCTGTCTCTCTCCCAGGCAAACTATTTTTATATATTAGGGTGTGTATATACATACACACACCCACCCACCCACAATATATTACACTGTAAAAGATTATGGAAGATAAAAAAGGAGAAAGGCAAAAAAAAGTTGTATAAAGAAAGAATATATTAGTGCTGACTTTATACTCACGCGTATTATTATTATTATTATTATTATTTGCTTTGCAACATGTGAGGAGGAAACGATGATGAAGTTCAAGAATGGAGCAGGTTACACTCTCAACTTGTCTTTGTTACAAAACATTACAGCCAATGAGAATGATGAGGATATGATGATGGTGATGAAGATTGTAAAGTTGTGAAAGTGTATAAGTATAGTAGCTCTACTCTATCTGCTAGCACACGAGCTGGTTCTAGTGGAAGAGGGGCAAGCATTGGTGAGTCCATTTAAATCATCATTAAAGCCTTCCGGAAACTCTATGAAGTGGAAATGGAGTGGAAAAGAAAATTAAGGAATATTTATTTCTTTTGTTGCACTTTGCGTCTGAAGAAGAACTGAAACAATAATTCAAGAAATGCTCTCTCTCTCTCTCTCTCTCTTTCTGCTTCGTTCTCATTTCTGCACTGGCATACAAGAGGGTAAACGATCCTTCTTTATTTTCTTCCAACTTCCTTCCATCTCATTTTCGTTTCGTAGTTGGAAGGCAGGCCAGCCTGCCTTTGTGTGTGTGTGTGTGTGTTCGGATAGAGAGAAAGAATGCTCCCATCTATCTATCTCCTTCCTTTTATCTTTTCATGGTCATGTAATAAATGTACATACATCTCCCTCGTTAGTTGGACTACTTGTAATATTTCTTCTTCTTCTTCTCCTTTTTTCTTCTTTTTTTGTTCCGGAGCATCGAGAGAGAGAAAAAAATACACACTGAGTAAAAACAAAAGGTTAGTTGTGTTTGTGTTGTTGTGATTTCTTTCGAGGTATACTATATCGACTCTATTGAAAATGGAAATGGATTTTTTTTACAAATTGTTGAAAAATATGATGTGTTTAGAAGAAGAGGATCAAGAAGAAAGGGCATCATTAGGATGATGATGACTATAGGAACAAGAAATCACTGATGCAGCAAACTTTTTTTATACTATATTTTTTAGGCATGCCTGTCTAACAAAACGTGTTTTACAGCCCAAAACGAAAAAAGTGAAAAAAATCAGCTTCATCATTTTTTCCCATCCATGAGAGAATTTTCCTCTTTTTCGGTTAAATTTTAACAGAAATAGTTTTGTAGTGTTTTTTGTGTGTGTGGAAATAAGATACCTAGACTGTAAAGTTGGCTACAAGAACTTGACAGTCTTATCAGCAAAAAAAGGAGAAGTTGAGGAAGGGAAAATGGAAAAGGATGACTTGGTGGTGTTGGGATCCTCTTTTCCTTTTTGTACTGTGATATCTTTGTATCATTCATGATGATGATGATGGTGATGATGATGATGATGTCAAGTTAACAGTGGTGGCAGGAGCATCTGGAGAAATTGGTAATAAGATAAAAAAAGAGATTGCTACACACTGCTTCTATACTAACAGAGATGTCAGTTAGGCGTGCTAATCTCCCTTTTCCCAAACGACGCATATTTCATGTCGTCCTTTCTTTCTCTCTCTCTCTCTCTCTCTCCTACGCTTTGGACATGATTAAGTATTTGTGTTTTGATAGGAGAAAATGATTTTCTTTTTAAAACATTAATGTCTGCTTCTTCTTCTTTCTTGGAAAAATAAAATCTTGGAAATTTAGCCCGGAAATGTTGGGATAATAAACTTAAGTAGTTTGGTAATGGGGTGCACGCATTCCGCCTAACAAGGCTAAAGGTGTAAAAAATGGATTTAAGCTGATTTTGTTTTTTAAGCTTTTGAAGAATACTTCTTATGGGGTTATTGACTATAAAAGCCGCTTTAAATATATAATTCCTCTTTTTAATCACATTCTTAAAATGAGTGACAGCTTAAAAAACAATAGAAATATATATCTGTGTGTGGGAAGTAAGTACAATGGGTCATCTTCTTTACATAAATCTTTAAAAAAAGACAAATGTCAGAGTATTTTCTTTTTCTTTTAAAACTTTGCTTCTGTAAAAGTATTTATAGAAAACGTAATCCATAAAGGAGCTTGTGTCTTTCTTGTATCCGCAAAAGTAAATCCTTCTTTTGTAAAAAAAAAGACGAAAAAAGTAAAATCCATTTCCCAACTGTCAACGAATGTGTGGACGTGCATCTATTGAATACGCACTTTTTCTTTTTCCCTACTTTGTCCAATGTTGGAAATTTCTTTATGCGTGCTTCGTTTTTAAGAATAGTCGTTCCCAGAGACCATTTGTGAATATTGTTGTTTAACAAAAAAAATAGAAATATTTTTACTAAAAAGATGTAAGCTTATAAAACCTTAACTAAAAAATGCTACATATTTTGAGCCTGCTTAACATTTTTTGTATATATCCAAGTCTAGGATCTTTTTGTGTTAGCAGTGACGAGTGAAAGCAATTTAGAAAGCGTCAGAGCAAGTGCATTGTGTGCTCATATGTGATGCGAGTGGCTGCACAAAGCATCTATATATATCTGTGTGTGTCGTAACACAAGCTCGGCTGCTTTTTATAAAATTATGAAGGTAATGTTGACTGTCGCCTTTACCTTTTTCACAGTTTCACCCCAGAGACCACACATAACTCTCTCTTCTTCGTCTTTCATTCCTTTTTAAAAATTCCCTTTTTCTCATTTTTTTTCGTTGAACCTACAAGTTAAGTAGCCCCTAGAATGTAACAAGAAAAAAAAGAGAATTCATACACAATTTTTTTAAATGGCTGACAGAAGGGAACTAGGATGTAAATATGCCTGATGGCGTGTGTGTGTGTGTGTGTGTGTTTTTGTTTGGTATAGTATTATATTTCCACGTAAAGTTGTTGTTTTTTTGTTATTCTCCACGTTTCTAAAAAAAGAAGAAGTTACTCAAAGTCTGTTTTGTTCTATACGAAAGCTTTTACTCGGACAAAAAGTAGGAAAAGCGACAAGTTGCTATTGCTATATGGTATTTTGAGGGAGAAGTAAACTGAAACCAAAAAATTTGTTTTCTGAAACAAATCGACCATTTTTCTCTAGAGTAGGCAAAAAGCAGGGAGCATAATGTGTATAATATGTACATATGTATATATATATGCATTTATATATGATATATATAAATAGACATAGAAAAAAAAACATTTAAGACGGAAGAGAGAGAGAGAGAGGCAACGGCAGACGATGCAGGAGCTTTAAACCAAGCCTGTTTTAAAGTTGCCAAGAAAAAAAAGTGGATTGAGTTTTATAGAAGGTTTTCACCAGTGAGCATAGGAGCTACACACACAAAGCTTTTGAGAGTTGAAAGGGAGACGAAGAGAGTAGCACATATAAATGCATCCTAGAATTCTCGTCGGTAATAAGAAAAAAGCGACATGAAGGAGCCGAAAAAACATGGAAAGCGGAAGAGAGGCTAATATATATTTAGGTACACAGTTACATTCAACGCTCACAACAACTTGTTTTTTATGCTGGTTTTCCAGCTAAAGCCAGCATCCCAAAAGAGAGAGGTAGTAGGTAGGTAGGTTATATGTTGCTGTAGCTTTTTTGGAGTGAGTGAGTGGATTGGGATGAAAGAAGAAAAAACCAGAGAAAATAGAATAAAACTTTCATCTCATCTTCTCTCTCTCTCTCTCTCTAACTTGAGGACAAGACAAGAAGAGTGAGATATATGATCAACAATATATTCCTGTCCAGTTTGTCTTTGTAACTCTCAGATTTCTTCTTCTTCTTCTTCTTTACACTGCTGCCCTAGAAATGGGCAAATAGTAAGGCAAGCAAAGAAAATGGATACATTGGATGGAGATGTATATGAGGATATGTGAGTGAGTGAGTGTGTTTGTGTGTACCAACAAAAAATAGACGATGAGAGGAAAACCTGGTGAACTTGCTCAAACTATTCGCATTGCTTGATCAAGAAAAATACCCACACACACATTCATACACAGAGATATGTGGGCATATTATGCATGTATGTACCTGTCTCCTTGTGTGTGTCTTGCACAAAAAAGGAACTTTCAGGCAGGCTATTTTTAGTGCATAAATATTACGGTGCACTACTGTCATGCCCAGTATTTTTTTTCAGAATTACAAGCTACAGCAAAGTGCTCTGGAAATAGTGGTCATATTGGACACTCTCTGGCTGGTTACATTTCTCTGACCCAACATTGTAAGTGTACATGAGTTGAAAGATATGTGTGTGTACATAAATTGCAACACGCGCACTTAGGCATTCTCTCTGTCCCTCTCTCTCTCTCTCTCTCTCTCTCTTTACCTCCACATCTCTCTCTCTCTCTACCTTGCTTGATGAATGATATATGTATGAATATACATGAGGATATTTTGATGGATGTTTTTCTTCGTAAAGCTCACTCACTCAACTTGACTCCGAGATACCCTTCCAAGAGGCTTTACAACGTAGTTTCCCTCGCTTCATCCATCCAACATAATATTATCATAAAAAGCCTGGGTTACTATCTGAAAATTTCAAATCGGTGCAGGGTACACCCAAGTGTGAGAGTATGCAATCTCATTTATACATATATATTTATATATAATATGTAGTTGTGTATAACATGTACGTTATCAAAGCAATAAGTGGCAAGGATAAAATGGGAAATTGCAGCGACAGACAGCGGGAAAAGACAAGGGATGAAATTTTAAGCTGGCTTTGAGATTTGTCAACATCCCATTCTGTGCACTGGCCTATGTTGGTTTTATGTGGACTCACTGACTTGGTGTTCCCTTTTTTCACAAGACAAGGTAGTTAAAATGGAGGATGAAGAGTTTTGTTCGTTGACATCACCTTCACTTTGTTCTGTTTTTTTGTTTGTTTGCAATTTGTACAAAAGCAAAGTAAGGCGACTAGTATGCATTTTCTCAAAGGATTTCGATCTATCTGTCCGTTATCTGTGATGGGCAAGCCTTCAACTCTCAATTTAATATATAATAAAAAACTTGGACATGAACAACGAATATATAAAAAAGTACACAGTGAAAGCATGCAAGACAAATATACATAGAGAGAAAAAGGACAGAAGGAGAAGAGGAGAGAAAAAAAAGTTGATTCCATTTCCCCATCAAAAGGGGAAGAGGAATGTGCATTTTATGTGCAATAACCATGTGAATAAAGGAAAGAAAGACTGCTCCGACATACATAAATCTTGGTGCTTAGCAAGGAGCCAGCGGGATGCTTTTTACCTATTTTTTTTACTGGACTTTCCTATTTAATAAGAGGGAAGAGGGGAAAAGATAGTAGGACAATGCACTGGCACACACACATATCATACATACCTTATTTATTTATAAAAAAAGGAAAGGTTTATATATTTTGTTGTGTGTGGATAGTATACACTTGCATCTATAAATATTTAAAATATCCTTCTTATTCTTCTTCCTCTCTCTCTATACACCCTTATGTACATATATTTGTATGTGTGTGCATTATAAAAAATAAATCTTTCAAGAATCCAATCTTATTGCTTCTTATCCAATCCAACAGCACTTTTGCTGCTGCACACACACAATTTTTTTTCTGTCCCCTTTGCTGCCTTTGCGCTTAAATACATACGTTTCTCTCTCTCTCTCTGTCTTCTTGCCCTATTTATTAAATTGAGCATTGGATTTCGTTAAAGCAGGAGAGAGAAAAAACTGGTTTCAGTTTAGAGATGTTGTTACTCATTTCGTTTTTAGTTTAGATTTTTTCCCTTTCTTTTTGTGGCGAAATACAATGTTGTAATGTGTCATGAGTAGTTGACTTTAAAAAAATGAAAAATGTTTTATAGTATTAGTAAAAGGCTAATGGTAAAAGTTACATGTTTTAAATGAAAATCCTGTATACTAAAAAAATGTTTATTTTTTTCTTTAAGAATTAAGGTCAAGTGACCAAGCTTGTTTGTGAAGGGAAGAGTATGGGACCGGAATAATGTAATTCCATTTAAAGTACACATTGAAAACCAATTATGATGAAATATAGGAGGAACACAAGACATGCGTAGAATGGATATCTAGGGATACATGATAATATATTATTGGAGTGAATAGATAGATGGATATGTACAGTTGCATTTGTAATTTAGGAGCATAACAAAAGCGAAATAAGTATCCCAAAAGCGGGGAAAATGATCCTCATCAAATCACGTATAATTACAAGTTACTCTTTTGTGTGCCCAATCAATACAACAACTGCTTTCACTCATGTAATTTGTGTTTATATGCAAGTGCGTATACTTTTACAATTTTGTCGGCTTGGAGAAGAGCGTGTTGTTTGTTTGGGGTATTTATTATCCACACGGTACATTCCAATAATTTCCTGTACATTTCTCCGAAAAAAAATAACATGGCAAAAATCTCAAGGGTCACATCAGTGAGCACACACTACTATCATGAATCTTTAGTAGCTCTTATGGTCATAATTGATGGTCTGGAGTAGTTCAAAAATGAACAAGTCACTCTCTCTCGCACTCACTCACTCACTCACTCTCCCAGTTAGCCTATTTGGTTGGCAACAAAAAAAAGAGAGAATGTTACGTGGCGGTGATGCGTTTGGTTTGCCGTTGCTGCTACAACTACTTCTACTACTTCTGCTGTGGTTGTTTTGTTGTGTGAGTGCAAGTGAGTGAGTGAAGCATGAGGAATATTTTTTTTTTGGAGGATACCCCAGAGAACCATCTCTGTAGTGGCACTGTTTTTCCACGTTGCGTACTTCCTAATACAAGTGGTGGGGTCCTAATGCTCAACAGCGTCAGCACCACATAAATAAAAGCCATAATGTAATAATAACAAAGAGTAAAACAGCATAATATTCATTTGGAGCAGAGAGTAAACCAGTAAACATAGCATGCGAGCATACAGATCATCATCATCATCATTGGTTTAAGCTGTTTGATTTGATTGTATATTTTCGGATGATTGAGCAATTGCTGTGCAGCTCCATGTTTCTTCCCTTTTTGCTTTTTAACTTTTCTAATACAATTTGATCGATACAAAAAAAAGTTGGTTCTGGAAATGAATTGATGCGATATCTCATCCGATGCATGTATCGATAATGACAATCTATACATGTTTATATGGTAAGGAAAATATATTGGGGACGGTGATTGGGGCTGTGGCCAGAATTTATTAGAGGCGATATACTGTGTATTTGGGGATTTTTGCTAGTTATGTCCATTCATTCAAGATAAATATCCTTTTTGTCTTGGAAATATTCCAGATCATCAGATTTATTTTGAATCTTGCTCACTGCCCTCATCTCACAATCAAGTTCATAAGCAGGAGCAGCAGCAGCAGCAAAAAACCTCTTTCTCCACCACTCTGTTTCCTAGTGCTGTCGTCAGCATTCCCACCACAACTACCATGATTTGATTTTGTACTTTTTTGTATTTAATGAAAAGGAAAAATGGGATGAAGTAGTTTGTATAATTTTTACTCAACTCAGCAACAGGACACTCCAGCTTGTAGCCACGACAATCCAAAAAAAAAGATTTTTGAAATCACTAAACTGAAATTCCAAAAAAATAAATAAAAATAAAATAAAGACATTTTGTGGACTAGGAAGCGGTTTTAAAAATTATTTTGCTACTATCCTGGGTTTTGCTAGTTGATTATTAGCGGGAGAATGTAGTGTGAATAATCAACAGAGTTGGGGCTTGTAATCCAATTTTGAAAAATAGTTCCCACTGTTTTCTAACCAATAGACTGCGGATATACCCAACTATTAAATGGGCGTCATATCCATTTTCATAGGCGTGTTTGATAAGTACATATAACCACCATAACTGCTTCTTTTAATTTATAAAAAAAAATCCAACTGTGGTCTATTTATTCACAAACTCCCAACATTTTTCCTTGCTATTTATGCACTTAAATACCTAGTGCATAAATTTGCAAAAAAAGAATTATTATTATTATTTTAAGTGTGTATGATTTATATAATATTTTTTTTGTGCCCAGTCAAGTGAGTTGGAAGACTACATATATACGCTTTGCATGATATTTTTTTTGTCTTGTGTTGGTGGTATCTATGGAACCCAACTTTTACACTAATTTATTCAGTCGTTAACTCTGGTCTGGTCTACTCTTGTGGAGTCGTAGCAAAGTAGTGAGAGAGAGAGAGGAGAAAGGAGAGTGAAAAAAACTTTTTGGCTTTTACAATCTGCTTGGCATTTTTGTCCCTTCAAAAGAAAAGCACTTTCTGCTTTGCTGCTGAACAGTTGGGAATGTTGACGATGAGGATGAAAACTACTGAAACGGTAAAACTCTCTCTCTCTCTCATGATGTCTCAATAAAGTTTACACCGAAAACACACTACACTCTCACTACTGTGCTATCTAAATATATAGGTAGAGCTACATGTTTGTGTGTGGAACATACATAAACGGCTACTCCTTCTACTGCACTAATATTATACAAATTTTGTGGAGAATAATATCCCTCTGCATCCTGTCTAATTTACAACTCTGGGAAAAGCTTTTGTGTGGGTTACTTTAATGTTTCAATTAACGCTGGCTGCAATTGACTAATTCTCTATGTAAAGCTCATAAATCATCCCTTTTTTGAAAGGTTCTCATTGACAAGGAGGAGGTGGTGGAGGAGGAAGAAGAAGAAGGATTTGTGTGTGCTCGCATGCTACAATTTTCAAGACTTTTCACTCCCTTTCACTCATTTTATTTCGATGAGTTTGAGAGATAGAGACATATGGCGTCGTACGGCACTGCAACTTTTGCATGTTATTATGATGATGATGACTATATTTATATGTACATATTAAGTTGAATATACACACACACGTCTCTGTTAATTTTGACCACCATAACCATCAACAACGCACACACACACACACATACACACGGGTATATAAAGGGAAGGCGTGTTTATAATGATCCTATCTGTTTTTGTTGTTTGTGTTGTTAAGTAAGTGCAAAAGGGAGAATGTGGAAAGGCTACAAAACACAGAAATGCACACACACAAAACTTGAAGAGACTGACTGTCTCTTCTCTGGTGAGTAAATGAGCCGAGTGGGTTGTCGTATATATCTCTCTTGCCTTGTGCCATTAGGTTTTATATAGGGAAAGCTATTATGAGCAGAGGAGAAGTAGCATATTCATAGTCAATTCAGTTCACTTTTACTTTTTTTTATTACTAATTCCATGGAACAATGTGGGGTAAGCATGTCAGCCATCCTGGACTTATGTGCGCATATATTACACTGCTAAAGTTTTATAATATTCATTGAACATGAGCGCGTGAGATACCACATCTCAAATAGCTTGATGGGCACAGGATACGACTTCTAAAAGCAGTTAACTCACTTTGTGCACGGCTATAAATGTAGTAGTCGCTGGATCGTGGAAACAAGTTCAAAGTGATGCAAAAATTAGACAAAATGGAAAGTGTATAGAAAAGTGGCGAAAGCAACAACAACAAAAAAAGTTTCGAAAGGTGTTGCATGCTTAAAAAGAGGACAGTCAGTCCGTCAACCATATGCATTGGGTATAAATAAAGGAAGTTTGCTATTAAATTTCGTTCCCTGCTGCTTATTTTTGTTTCCCGTCTGTCACACAACAACACTCAGGTATGCTTTCGCCTTGACATATTAACACGCCACCACCAACCATGCTTTTGATCATAAAGAACAAACAGGAAAACTCTAAGGTTCCTTTTGTTTGGAATATAAATTCTTTTTTTTTGTAATACAGACCTAAAATTTACAACATCGAATTTCAAAGTGAATTTTGATAATTTTTCACAAAATTAATTTTTTCCGCCTCCCATGTATTCATGTCTGGCTAAAATATAAAAACAGAGCTACTTTCTCCAGTCATTCGCTAGTCTAATAATTGTCTTTGCTCACCATCACAACAGTTTGGAACTTGTTATTATTAGGTGGGCACTGGGCACACCAAACAAACTTACATCAAGATAATATGATGGATATGGGCGTGAGGTAATGGCACATCAACAAATCATCATTACGACGAGTCTTTCCTTTCCTCTTTTGTTTACTTTGCTTACTTGCACATATTCGCACGCATATTTATACAAATTTCGTGTGTGGCACTCGAGAGACAATCATAATAATATTACTCTTGTCATTATCTGAATTGTCAATAGAGTCCCACCTGCTGCAATGGCACACAAGTTTAATTGTGCCACTTGCCACTTTGCTCTTTTATTCTTGTCCTACTGAAAAATTCATGGTGGACACATAAATGGTGTGTGGCTTGTATGTTTTTGGATGGTGGTGAATATGAATATACACGCATAAATATAAATGTACACAAAAGGATGCAATGAAAGCTACTTTCCTCGTTAGTAGCCCTTTTCCCCTGCAATTCTTCCTCACCATAAAGCTTAGAGCTGCTATATATTGCACAACAGCGAATTTTTTTTGTCCTGTTTGTCGATAGCTGAGTAAACAGGAATAAAAGTGCTTTTGCCAAACACCACCACCACCACTACTACTACTACTACTTCCATAATGGAAGTTCCATTCATGGTCATCAGCATCACCAAAACAAGCAACAGTCTTTTTGGTAAGTTGCATTGCATTGCGGAGAGAGAGAGAGAGAGAGACTATAGCTTTTCAAGTTGAATTTGCATGGGAAAGAGAGACCCTTTCAGTTTCAGGATGTCGAATAAAATACATAACGTGTAGGTACATTGTTCCCAGTGGGCTGATTTCCGCAAATTTCTATGCACAGCATCTTTTATTCAGCCGATTACCAGCAACTCAACTCTACCAAGTGAGTTTAGTAAATAGTCAAGTGAGTGGTTCTTAAAAACACGTGGAGCGGAGTAAAGAAGTTTCAGTAATGCTGCTGCTCCAGCTACTACTACCACTACTTCTACTGCTACTTAAATGAGAGTTTTTCTCTCCAAAACACACACACACACACACACACACACACATGTACACACTTTACACACACACATGTACACACTTTACACACACACACAGCAAGTTCATATAGGTAGGTATATATATGGACGGACACCCAGGGGAAATCTTGTCAAATGTGCTTCTTGTCCCAAGAGTCTTGTTTATATGGCTTTCATAGCATAGCAGTGTCCCTACATTATGTAAAAACCTTTCACTTTCATTTGCCCGACTTAAGCTGCTCTGAGCATACATTCATATATACACATAATGATATATCAGCTGGAATGCGAAGCCATACACCCTTAATGCCGTAGAGTACGTAGGTAGGTATATTTGTTTACCATGTTTGTTATGTGATTGCTAACTTGACTATTTAGAAATGTCGTTTCGTTTGGCAGAAAAGCATCACTTTTATTCACTTGTAGTCACCATATAAAACATTATCATTATCTGACTTTGAGATTGGGCGAGTGTATACCTGCGCTCTCAGCTACTTACTTTGCTCCCTTTTCTTCTTCTCTTTTTCCATCTTTTTTTCCTGCAAGAAAAACACAAAAGAGTACAAAGTACATAAACCCATAATACCTATCTATTATGTAAGTAAATTTGTACGACAATTGGTCACTTGTTGTTGTTGCTGTTGTCATTACAAAGGACATTTTGTAAAGAAGAGTCGACAGGCTATACTTTCGTATTTTCTGCATTTCCACTCATTCCATTCAATCAACAGTGGTAACAACAAGAACAAAGGCACTATAATAATAAGAATATCGATGTAGTCCCATGTTACAACATGTGCAACATATAATATTACACTTGACTGCACACCATAGCCTAACAGCAGTGACATCCATTCAAAAAAAATAAGGGAAAGTGTAGCAGTAGCATACCGTGTGTAATTTTCATTTGATACCTGATCCAAACAAGTTTGCGTTTTTGAAAAGAGAGAAAAGGAAACAAACCTTTGTCGAATTGGTTGTTCCGAAGCCTAATAACTGTTTATGTGACTACTATATTGTATGGGAGTATTCATATATTTTTATTTTAGAGTATACCTATTTCCTTTCTAACAATGTACGTATTTGTCTGTATAACATCCTGGGATCCCATTATGATGTTTCTAGTCAATGTGCAGCATGTAGTAGTGTCATTGACAAGGAGGAAATAGAATTTCCCTGTGATTTGCAACAGGGCACTGGAGAGAGGTAAACGAATGTGTTTTCTGTTCATTCCTCTCTTTTTATATTATATATATATATATATTTTCTTTTCCCCCTCAATAATCATTCACTTGAGTTTGAATGTCAAGCCATGTTGGATGTGTGTATAGGTATATAGGTACGTTTTCCCCCATCAAGTCGTATTAATTTTGTCTGAGAATTGAGTCTATACCACTGCCACCAATTCCATAAAACACTTTTTTTGTCAGGGAGCGAATAAGAAGAGTGTGTGTGTTTGTATGTGTGTGAGTTGCCCACACGTACAGCTGAGCTAACGAGTTCAACTTGAGTAAAAGTCTCAAGTCTGCGTGTGTGTGTGTGTTTGGGTATGAGTCAGAGAAAAACTTCACAAAGGTTTCTCTCCATTCTTTACTTTTGTCTTCAACTCTAATAAATGCTGACTCCAAGCAGTGTAGTAGTATAAGAGCAAGTAGTGCATGCTTCCTATATGGCACACGGCGTGCTGCTCTTTGAAAATTGCTAAGACAAGCTCAAGGTGTAAATGGCCCTTGTCGTTCACTCACTCACTCACTTCTTCTTCTGCTTCGTCCTTTTTCCGATTGACTCTTCCGCGTTCCCCTCATTTCCTTCTAAAAAAACAAACCTATTCATTTGATACTCTCTCTCTCTCTCCCGCACTTGAGACCGTTTAAAATACTCAATTTTCTATTCCAACATATCCCATAATATTCACCTTAGTATATATTTAAGGTGCTCAATATTAAACAAAAATGGGTTCAAGTGAAGGGGAGAGAATAAGAGAGAAGAAATAAATGGAACAAAATCGATGCACTATGTTTTCTACAAAAATAAAAGAATATTTACGTTTATCATGAAAAAATACGGGAGTGCCATAAAACTGTTACATTACGCATCCCTACCAACAATATCCCACTTGTTTTCTTTTTTGTATAAATAACTTAAGTGTATGTATCTATATTATATATATATATATTCATATAATAATATAGAATTCCCAACTACGCAATTTTGCCAAGAAATAGGTTTTTAGACGTCCGTAATATCATCCATCTAGATGCATTACTTTTGTAATGTCATCCTTTCGAAAATAGAAAGTGATTTTTTTCTTGGTCAGGCTTGACAGAGCCCAGAGGAGAGACTCGACTGTTGCAATAGACATTTCTGTCCACAAAATGATGATGTAGGATCCCCACACACAAAAAAACATAAGAAAATGTATACCCATGTCAATGGTGATATATACATGGAAAAAAAATATATATAATATTTTGTGCGTTTCTTCTCGTCTTCATAACGTCAGCTTGATGTTACGGGGGAAAGATTGCATAACAGTTTTTATATGTATGTGTCCAAAGCTGATGTACAACGGCCATGTAGACTGTAATAATAAAGCAACCGTCCTTATTCCCCCTACCATCCCGCCTGCCACAACGGATATTAACATGCACAATTTGTGACCATTACATGAATCGTATCATTTAACCCCTTGAACTTTCCTCAGCTAATGGACCCATGATCTCGTCCGGCTGGAGTGGGAGAACATGGGTATTATCGAGTTTACACAGACATATGTATGTATGTACTCCTCTCATTTTACTCAGGGCAAGGGGAAAAACATCCCTCGTTAGTACTAGAAAGCAATAATAAGACTACACAGCACTTGAGAGTTTTTCTCCCCAATGCATACTTATGTCTGATATTATTCAAATTTCCAACTGTGTGTACAGAAGGATGAGACAATTAAAATGTATTTAGCTCGGGCACAATAAAAAAAGTAAATAAATAATTTACAATGAATTTCCGTGTGTAACTTCATCCTGATTACTTTTGAAAATAAAATAATATTTTGTGCTACTTTTGTTTTTTGTATTTTTTGTATTATTGTTATTGTAATTAGAAAACTATTTTTTTTGGAGATGAAAAAATATGAGAAAGTAATGTGCACCCCACTGAAATATGTAATAATAATAATAGTAATAATAGCCACTCTGAGAGAGCATAATTGCCACGTTTAAGTTAAGGAAAGAGAGGAAAAGGAGCAAGATTCATTTATCACGTTTTCGTAAGCCCTTTTGGTCTTAGTGAGTTTTGAACAAAGTGATCATGGAGAAAAAGAGGAAGAGAATTAAAAGGGGAGAAAAGTTGTAGGAAGAGCAGTTCTTTCTCTTTTTGTTATGATGATGTTGATGTTGATGATAATGAGGCTGTTGTTGGTGATGAAGAAAATAGTCAAGTCACTAGCAATATATTCATTTTTACACCATTTGCACGTATGACTTTCTTTCCCCCATTTTCTCCATTTTTTTCTCTCTCTCTCCCACTTCCCGTAGCACATTTACTCATTTCACTTTGTTAATTTATACTTATCTGGGAATGGTAGTGATAGTAGCAGTAGTCCAACTGGTTGTACAAGAAATTGTGGTGCTGTTTAAGTAGTGCACAAAACTTTTCTTCACTGCTGTCATTATTTCTTTTTTTGCCCTCTCATCTTCTTCCTCCTCTTGTTCATCATCATCCTGTAAATGTTGATTGTACAAGATAGAGTCGCCTATCAGCATCAACAGAGTGCTTTTCTGTGTGAACTTTGTTTTCTTCCTTTTTTAAATGATGCTCCATCTCATCTCCCCCTTCTGTGGTTGATATATTTTACAAATATAAAAAAATAGGCTGCACAAACAAAAAGCTGAAATATATAGCATTTTTAAGAGCTGTAGATTGGCAAGTCAGAACATTGGTGTTTGTCGTTTGTCGTTCGTCTCACTCCAAGTCATTCAAATAAAGCTGGAGGAGTGAAGTGAGTGGTGTGTATGAAACCTAGGAAAAAAAATCATATTAAAGAGAGTAAAGCCGAGTAAAAGAAGATTCGCGTTTAAAAAATGAAGAAAAAAAAATCCAACAATTTCTTCTTCTTCTTCTTCTTCTCAATCCTCCATCTAAAAAACTCTCCATTAGACCAAATGCATTGTGCTCTGTTTCAGAGGGTCCACCGCAACAAAAAAAACAGCCCTTCTATATTTTTTCTCATATGGCTTTGCTTTTGGGGCATATATAAAGTGCACTTTTATGTATTTTTATACACCCCCAATATATACTGTGTTTGAATGCTCTTTTTTTTGAAAGAAAGTGTATTATTTTCCTCTTTTTTATCTTTCCCAAACAACGGTGTAGTAATAGTAGTAGTCCATCACACCACGACAAAGATCCGCCATTTCCGTAATTTCCCTTCCATTCAGGAACAAAAATGCACGTATAGAAACTCATCGTCGTCGTCATCATCATAGGAGGGAAACGAAGTAGATTTTTTTATCCAAGAATTTATCTTCCTTATCGTTGTCATCATCACATGTTTCGACAAGGACAACAATCATAATAGGAGTGAAAAAGACCAATCATCGTCGCAAGTTGTACACGACTGCTGCTGCATTTTTTTTCTTGCTTTCTTCTCAAAACTACACACACACACACACACACAAGACTTACACAATATAATGGCAATACACATAAATAGCAGAGAGAGAGAGAGAGAAAGCGATAGCAAAATAATAAAGAGAGTGGAAAAGAAGAAGAAAAAAGTTTCAAAGATGTCTTTTTAAAAGGAATGTCCATTGTCCGGCTTTGAGTCTTTATAAAAAAGTACAGCTACCTTGTATGGGATACACGTATGTATGCATATATGTGTTTAACCAGTGGTATTAGGTTTTTCAGTGAAAAGCACGTAAAAGAAAAAAAAATAGTTGGTAGAAAATAAAAAGGAAAAGGAATATACAAGACATATATTGTATGGCTGTGTGGAAGTGAGCTAGAGAGAAATAAGGAACAACGGCCCAAAAAGATCTCACAGTCATAGTAATACTCCATGTATTTGTTCTGCTAACAATAAGATAAGTACATATATTGGGAAATGTATGCATACACGCTGTACACTTTTGGATAGACAGATTGGCAGAGAACGGTTGAATATAAGTACGTAAGAAAAGTAAAGGAAGCCGTCTACGCACACACACACACACACACACAATAAGATGGAATGAGAAAACGAACCTTTTCAGCTTCTTATTCTTTTTTCTTTCGTTTTTTCTTCTCTCTTCTTTTGCTATTTTCTTTTTTTAAAGAGTTATATTCTCTTATGGTTCTACATTTCAAACTCTTTCTATATCGGTATTGCGTCTTTTTCTTTTTTTCTTCTTCCTTTTTTTATCCATTTCATTATTTTCCATTGCATTCTCCGATGTGCCTATATAATATAATATTGCTTCTGTTTTTCTGAGTTGGATTGTACTGGATCGCTTGCTTGCGAGAAAATTGGGAAGAGAAAAACAATAATGGAGCATGTGTAACGACAGCAGATAACGAACTGATGAAAAATGCAGACTAGCTACAATGTTTTATTTTCGCAGGATTGGGCACAATCAAATCTTTTTCTTTAAAATACATTTACATAAGATTATTAAGATGGCAAATGCACTTTTCAATGTAACGCACAAAATTATTTAATGTTTTCTTGATTTTAAGAATTTTATTGGAAACTCACAAAATATTAATAGGATTCCGCTGTATTATTTTGGGAGTGTAAAAGTAAAACTTGTTTCACCAAATAAAATTTGTGAATTTGTACTTTTATGCTAAGTTGATAAGTTGATATAGAAAAATAAACAATGAAAAAGCAAACCATTAATGTATTGTGCATTTGATTTGCACTTGGAGACAGACTATTTTGCCCAAGCCTGTTTTTTTGTATTTTTGGTCCTGACAACTGACAATCGTTGTCCTCGTTGTCGTAGCAACCAATTTAATAGTTACTGTCCATCCGAAAAAAAATCCATCCATTTTTGTTCCATGAAATCATGTGATCTGAGGAATTTTCGTAATTTCTCACGTATTTTGGGACACTGAGAATATAGTCCATACATTTTTTTGCTCTGTTTTGACTTGAGTTTCATCGGATTCTCACTTGGGAAAAAAAATACGGAAAGAGATCCTCACTATTCTCTTGCCATAAAGTGGATAAAAAAGAAGAAGAGCTGAGTAATAATAACGAGCAAACAAGAAAGGAAAAAAGGAATAAAGCGGTGGTGAGTGGTAAAGAAAGTGTGCTTATATGTACGTGTGTGCCAGTTGGATTGGATATGAGCATCATCTTTTCTCTTCTGTTAAGGAGGATTTTCTTTTCTTGACAACAGCAGGTTTGACTTCCCGCTCTGCTCTGTGGGCATATGTATGTTGCAGCAATGTATACTCCTTGTTACCAGTTTAATATAAAAAATGGAGTGAGGGAGGAGAAGTAGAAAATTTTCAGGGAAATAATCGGAATCGAAGGATTTTCCCCTTGGTGGTTAAATCCTTTAGAAATTGGCCGAAGAGGAGAAGAGGTTTCTCTCTCTCTCTCTTTCAGTTTTATTTTTTTTGTAGGCTACAAGGGAAAACGTTCCCGTTCCTGGGAGGATTTCACTGAGCTTCAAAATTGAAATATATTGACGTAAATTCGTGGAGATTCCTTCGGTGGTGGGTGCAAATCAATTTGCAAAATCTTTTACAACAAGAACATGTATTACAAATGCATAAAAGGGAAAAGGGGGAAAAGAAAATCAATGGATTACCCAGAAAGAAATGAAAATCAACATGACGTAATGTTCAATGTGAAAACGCCAGGCTGACTTGCTTACTTGAGTGAATGAGTTTTTACAGACAAAAAAAATATGTTCTAATTTCCCCGCCATTTCATTCATTACTACTACTACCACTACTCCTTCTTACTATACAAACGTACACTATCAGCAACTTCTTAAAATCAAGTCAATTGATTTTTTATTTTATTTTACTTCTCTGAGGTTTTCTCCTTTCTTACTGCTGTGGTGGTGGTGCATTTATGCATTTCCTTATTGGCATGCTACACTACTTCTATCCCTGCTTAGATGCTAGTAAAACCGGATAAAATTGAACTACTTTGCCGTAACTCCCGTTTCAAAGTGTATGCTCAGGTTTAGGACGATGTAAAAAGTGTTTCTTTAAAGGAAGCGACATCTGTTTCCCACATTCACTTTATATACTACTTACTTTACTTGTGCTACTACTACTCCTATGGATGGATCGTAAAAAAGGGAAATGATCTTCGTCATTGCCAATATCATCCAACAAGAAAAAAAAGTTAAAATTTTGTGTGTGTGCGTAGTAATCATGTTAGCGAAACTGTACAAAACGTCTTTTGCGAAAGACGGGCAGAGAGAGAGAGAGATAGGGAGATGGGTAGTAAAATCCAAAGTGTGTTGTAAGAAAGTGGGTAACATCCAATAAGAATATATTTTAGGGAGCCATTGAAAAGTCTTGCTTTTTGAGCAGGATACTGTTGCTGCTGCTGATGCTGCTGAAGCAGCGCAAAAATTCCTTACAGAAAAAAATAAAATAAAAAATAAAAAAGAGAACAACTTATACTACTACTAGCCTCACCGCTACTAGTATCTAGTAGTGCTATAACTGCTATTTCTAGAAGTCTACTTCAATAAAAAGGATGAGCTCTTTGAATAGATAACGATAATGCAAGTAGTCATTCATTCTTTGTAGCCCCACTACACCAACAAAGCTGGTGATTCTACGAATATATATATATTTTTTTTACCTTGTTCTCTCCCTGAACAAGAAAGTTTTATTTGAGATATAAATGGATCGTGGAAATATATATTAGAGTTGGATATATACACCTACCTATATATATATATACATATATGTAATAATACCTAATTTTTGCGGAGAGCAACAATGAGCGAATGTGTGCCGGTTTTTTTCTCTGTTAGGTAGTCAGAAGGAGGCAAAATGTAAAGATACCGTGAAAAACTTGTAAATGTAATAATAACGGACGAAAAAGGGGTAATAATGGAGGAGAGGGATATGCATGTATATATATTTGTATGTATGAAGGAGCGAGTCATGCTTCTTGCTTTGTAGATAGAAGATAAATTCACAATCAGACAAAATATCCAACAAAGTTGAAAACCCGATGAGTTGAGTAGTGGTATGATGCGAATAGTTTGTGGATGATGATGATGATAATGATGAACAAGTGGAGGGAAAAGAGAGCAATAATATGATGAACATAGACATACACACAGTTTTATAATATTATAGGAATGTATGAACTTTTGGTGGGAGGAAGTTTACGTTTAAAAGCTTACTTGACATGAAATAGTCAAGAATAAAAAAAAGCCTAAAGACGTTGGTGTACAGTCGACTTTTCAAGCATAAAAGGGAAAGTAATCTCATTGGTAAGGAGTTGAACAGAGCTAAAAACTCTTGGAAGAAAGCTACTTGTACAAGAAGTAGAATCAGTAGAGGTAGTAGTAGAGTACTATCACCATCACTATTTTTATCCGACTCGAGTGCTTTTGAGCATTTTCTCCGTAATATTCGGTAAATCTTTGTGTGTGTGTGTGTAATGTGCATGTCCATAGTTATGTATGTGTGTACAGATTTACTTAGCAGCAGATGACCAGAAAAAAAAATTGTAAGTACATCCTCATTGTAACGACTATCACATTGGACACTCTCAAATCCCATACAATTTTAGCTCTCAAATCGTTTTCAACTGGTGATGCGAGGATCCCTTTTCCCAAAGTAAATGGCAAACGCACAACACATGAAACATATATTTCAACAAGCAGCTCAAGCTGATTTGATTTCTCTCTATTTTTGGAAGAAAAAAATTGGATTTTTTTTTCTTCTATATTTTGTGTGCCTATATAGTACGAATACTGTGTGTTTGTGCGTAGGGACGTGTGTAGGCTTACTGATTTTTTATGCTATCATCCAATCCACAAAATATTACATTCTATAATCCGAAATTACGTATATTATATGGTAGTAGTACACTCTGTACACAGGGTATCATATTACGATAAGCTTTCAAAAAACGTTTTTTTGAAAAAAATGTTGGCATGATTATTATGAGCAGGAAATAAAAGAGACGAGCGCATACCAACCAACTATCATACATATTTAGTACACATTACAGAATATACACACAGCAGCACAGTATTTTCAAAAGAAAATGTTAAAGGAGAGGACGTAAACAAATAGAGATGATGTACATCATTGTAATAAAAAAAAGTTGTACAAGCTTTTGATTTTATTCCATTTTACCCTTTTCTCTCTCTATATTTCGTGTGTATCCAATGTGCCATCCTTTCAGTTTTTGAATTGTGTCTGGCGGCAATGTTCCACGTTTTGTATACACAGAGTATAAACAAAATATAATACAAAAAAATAAAATTCCTCCTCTCTGCCCACTCCTGTTATATGAGGATGACGTTTTTGTTGGGAAATAGATCCGCTGCTCTGCTGTTGATGCTGAGAGTCTGAGAGACTCCTTTCACTATTTATTTCACTTTCACATTATTTGTTCAAAAACGTATATCCTTCAACAAAAAAACACACAATGTAGTGAAATGTTGAAAAGTGCGTTTTTGTCTGCTTCTCTGTATACCTATATATATATCATACGCGTTTCTAGTTTGTAGGAGGATATATATAATTTTTTGTGCTATGTAGTCTTGATTTCTATTTTGCTTTATTGTTGTCTCTATGTAGTGCACAGTATATATTGTATGCACAATTTATGTACTTACTATTACTACTACTTTTGTTCATAAATTCAACATTATTCTAGAGGCAAGTTTCCTCCTGCTGCTGTTTATGTACAATATGTCCATCTGCGGCTCCTGCTTTATTGTAAAGCAGTCAATAATACACACACACTCAGCTTTCACTATTTCATGTAGATAAAAAAAGTAAAATAAATAGGATGAGTGTGGTCTGTTGCACTGGAATAAAAAGGCTGAATGGATGAATGAGTAGAAATTCCATGTCCAGTGGTGATATTTTATCGCCTTCTCTTTTTTCTCCCTCAATTTCATGGTTGACCGTGACTATCTCCACTCTCTCGCTATAGTTTTCGGTTAGCAGCAGTATTATAACAGGAAAGGAAACCAACCTGATCATCATCATCTCACCACCATCACCAGCAGCAGCAGCAGCATCATCATATCAGTTTTTGTGTTGTTATATGCATTTGACTCAACTCGTGGGATTTAACTCCACAAAACGCAGCTTGCTCGACATCACTCATTAAAATGGAGGGAGTAAAATAGGAAATAAATAGATTGAAAACCCATTGTGTGTATTTATTTGTTTTTGTACTCTATTGTTCCCCGTCATAATATTTATGTACATGGCAAACATGCATGCATGGTGGTATTATTATGCTATGATATGCCTTTTGTATATAATCATGATGCTGCTGCTGCTTGTGATATTCTTTTCCGTTTATAAATTGGTGTTCATTCGTAACAAATATCCCTACTCTTTTTTTCTAAATATAATAATAATAATAATATTTACAACGTGTGTGGTTGTGTGGGGAACAACAGTCTGTTTTTGATATTATATCTACTAAGCTTTTGATTTTGAGCCGTCCTTTCATTATCACCAGTTTTGTTTTTTTCTCGTCTGCTTTTGTGGTGATGTTTGGGTAAAAACAAAAAGTGTGGAAAGGCGGAAATCTGGCGTGTTTGATTTTTTTTGCTCATTTATCATTTAACCAATTGTACTGGCTTGTGTGCTTGGTTGGTTAAAAGTGCAGAGAGCGTACAAAGATCACATTATATACTTGGTTTGGATCCATGGACTTGTATTTATGTGGGCTTTCCAATTCTTCCCATATTGCATCTGATTTGGCTAGAGAAAAAGGTTTTTCTGGTTTGTAGTTAAAATAAATGGGGAATATCATCTACTGATAGAAAGGTGATCATTATTGCACTCATGGCTAATAGTAATAGGCAAGCAATCACCTAAAATTGTAACGATAGTAGTGATGTGATGAGTTTCATGGAAAACAGGTTGTTGTAAATAGTAAATAGTGTGCCATACACGACTACCGAAGTAGGTATATAATCCGATACAAAAATACAGTAAACGCGTACCAGGTAAAAAATAACAACTTGCTTGATTTTAACACAACCATTGGCCTCCTTATATTCCATCTAGTTTCCCTTCAAAATCAATGATAAATCTACCAACTTTGTATTATATTTTTACTCTACCACGTTTTAACAAAGTTGGGTATATATTTTATTCTGTTACTCTAAAAAAATCAAAGGATGTAACATGCACATTACTTCTCCGGTAATTTTGGCGACGCGACGGTACATAACGACCACGCCTAAATTTCCTTTTCCGTGTACTGCTATTGATAATATATCATCATCATCAGGTATATATGTACATATATATAAATTGTATATGTACACCTACTACTATTTGACTCGTTATTTTTCTCTTGGAAAGTTTACCCTTTCTTGGATGAATGAGTGAACATAAAAAATAAAATTATATATCTTTTTCGCTTTCTCTCTATCAGCTCAACTTTGAGAAGGCGTGAATATACATGCAAAGGTATAATAATTCATGTTGTGATGTTCCCATAATACAACAGCAACACAATACATTGTTCATTTTGTCTGTTGAACATGATACTACAAATACGTGCTACTGATACTACAAAAACATGGTAGTAAAATAAATACATTCATAAAGATGGATGCATGCATCAATTAAACACGCATCCACGAAAAACTTTCATTTTCGCACATGCAGTTAACGACATGGATTATAAGAGAAATATATAATATGGGTGCACAATATGTTGTTGTATCTTTTCTTCCTTTTTGCACGGATACTGGCATGAAAATGTCTGTTGGTGTAAAGTGAACACTACACGAAAATGATGATAATATGCGTGGATGAAGATGATGGCGATGCTAGGAGTAGATTTGCTTGCTTCCTTGAATGAATTAAGTTTGCATGCACGCGTGCATGACCGGGATAGTTTAGCAAAGTGGAAGTGGAACAGCAGCGGAGAAATTACTTGGAGGTATGTATCGCATATAAAAATAGTTGATGCGAGTTGAAAAGAAGCACGTGCCTACACCCCTTTTTGCACATGAAATATGAAACATATATATCTTCTCTGTCTATCATGTATGTATATATATATTAAATTATAGCAGGTTGGAAAATTAAATTAGGTATTTTTTTAGATGATGTATAATAATAATAGCCTCTTTTCAAACAACCTTATAATATGATAATGATGGTAATGATATCATCGTCTTGTCGCGAGGAGGAGGCCCAGACAATAGCAATACCATTGATTCAATTTGGATGATAATGATGATGATAAGATGTGACCTGGTTTAAATTGATCGGCTTTTGCCAAGAAAATTGAGGAAAATTGTAGGGTAAAAGTAATTTTGTTTAGAAAATTATAGATTTGTTTCTTTTTCAAATGACAGTACATGGTTCATTATAATGCCAAATGATAATAAACCCTTTTTACGCTGATTTGTTTATTTTTGCGTAACAAAAAATAAAATAAAAATAAGTGGAAGGCTTTGGTTTTTTGTCATGTGCGTCATACGCTTTACATTTAATAAATTTTTGATAAACTTTGACCTAAAGTTCAAATTATTATGTTTATCTGTCAATTAGGATTTAAATTATGATGATACTTGCTCATAATAATATTTGAATAGAGGTTTTTTTTTACTATGGAAAAGTTTTATTAAATAAGCTATTATTGAAGAAAAATACTTTATTATTCATACAATAAAACGTAATTTGCTTTTGTACAATCAAACATGGATTGTTTCATTATATGGCTTAATTGGAAATTGTTATTGAATCATTATCTATATCGTGACAATGCTTGATTATTTATGTTTGAGAAAAAACAGCAAGGAAAGGGGCGTGTTGTATTTTATGAAATTACACGTTACATATTTGATTAGGTATGTGTACACTTTTTAAAAATTGAGAACAATCTGTCGATAGTTGAACACGTTTTTTTACATTACGACAACCACATCACTCAAATTATATTTTGTAAACATTATAAAGAGTGAAATCAGTGGTAAAGAAAAACCAACCAAGATGAGGCCCTTCAATTGTCACATTAAGGTTTTTGTGTCATGCATGCATGTGAATTGTCGCAATCCGCTTGCAATTAGGCGTGAAAATATGGTACTGTATTATTAGTGTATTTCATTTCTAATCAAAAGTAAAGTCAAAAATTGGTGGAAACATAATTACATTATCTGCTTGATGATAATGAATGATGTTCTCTCTCTCACTCTCTCTCTATGTGTCAGACTACATTACACAGTTCTCTATCAAGTTGACAGTATCAACTGCCATGAAAACTTACATTTATTTATTGCAAGGCTTTCGCCTTTCAAAAACGATATTTTTTATTGGAGTTTTCATGAAATACACCATTTTTACAGTTGTCAAAAATCCTAACTGACTTTCATTTATTTATGGATTTATAGGAAAACGAATCCTAAACTCGAAGTTATTAATGTATTTTTTTAAATTTAAATAATATAATATGCTGATTATCATACGATTCATTAAAACATAAATTTTTGCTCGAAATAGTTTTTAAACCGATAAACTGATTTAATGGCAATCTAAAAATAATGTCAATAAAACGTGTGAGCATAAAATATATTAGAACTAAACGGATCTCCATTTGTCTTGTCCAATCCATCAATTAACATGTTTAATAACTTAGTTTGCTGTGTTTTATGCTGCCACTACGCAATGCGCAGTGCACCTTAACACTCACAGTTGCTCGTTACATTTACGATGACTCGGGTTTACCTGTTTACAATTAAATTAAATTAGTTTATAATTTATTTTAATTTAACAATTACGTTTTTCAACGAAATGTAGTGTAAGAGCTTGATCAGAACTAAATTAATAAAAAAACAAGATTAAAATATACGTACTACCAAGTCCCAATACTACCATCCTAATATTCCTAATTATTAGCCAAGTAAATTTAATGATGACATGAATACCTAAACGCTTCCACAAACCACAAAATGAAACAGCCTTGATCTCATAGAAATAGAAAGGAAAAGAAACTCACGATATCATCATCTTTCTATTCGTTATTTCCACATATTATTCCATTTCAAAATTAAAGCTTCCTTTTCACTTTCGACAGGAGAAAAGAGTTTGCATAAAATTATAACCAAACATAAAGCCATGATGTAAGTGTGCTTCGCTGGAACCCCAATACTAATTGATCAATGATCATGATCATGTTTCGGTGTATGAGTGATTTGACTGGGAAAATCTACTTTTACCACTGCTGCTAGAGAAGTAAAGGAAATCAGTTTCATTTCCAGTCCTCTTCTTACACATTTCGAGTTTTGGTCGTGGAGCACAAGACTACAAATTATAAAAATACTTTCATGGGAAGCAGACCGAATGGTTCATGCTTTTATTTTATTTTATTTTTTGGTGGAATTCAAAGCAGCACAAACATTGGGCATATATGACGTGATTTTGAACAGTATGCTTTATAATGTTGCAGATGATCATGATGAGGATTAGTATTTGTCATACGTTTCAAACATTTATAACAAGAGAGAGAGATTAGGAGCAAGGCCAGGAAAAAATTGAACGCATCTCTGACGTTCTTCTACATAATTCAAAGAGAAGTAAGCGTGAAGTAGTACACGCATATCATTTTGTGGTAGGAAATATTTGGCGTTTTACTAATATCATCATCATCAGTAATAAGTGGTAAAGTGTTTGAAGGAAGAGTTTTTGGGAGACGGATTTCTGGAGCAGATAAAAGTGTAAGCAAAGGGAATCCGAGTGTGTGTTTGCCTATTAGAGGAATGAATGTGGTGGGAAGGAAGAGTAGTGGATAGAGAGGAGGAAAAGTAAAGGGATAGGTTCATGGCTCATGTGAAGACATCATTAATACTATCCAGAAACACTGGGGAGTATGCAGGAGCGGCAAACAGCAATCACCAAACAAACGGACGGACAGCAGCAGCAGCAGCAGAGCCAAAAGAGCGGCATTGATGCAATAGATACCTACTACGTGCGTTAAGAAACGTGTGTCTGCTTAATAATACGGAAGTAACGGGTTACTAAGCCATTCTCATCGATATATTTATATCCAAGTCTTTTGCTGCTACGAACTAGTATTTTTATATGTGCACTTGTTATTGTTATATAAGCATTCTGACTCAGTTCCCCGTACATCTCCCTATTTTGCAATATTTCCCTCCTCCTCCTCCTGCTCGTCGACCGTTCTCGTGGTGGCGGTGATGTTTGGTGTGCATGCTTCCGATCCATTCGTCAGGTCTTTACTTGAGAGAATAATTGTTCTTGGTAGTCTACCTGCTGCATAGGTGGTATTATATAAGTTACATGGGTCCTTTCATGTATAAATAGAAGATGAGGTGATGGCGAAGGTGGTAAATAACGTGAATACATTCATACACATCACATAGTTAAAACAAAATATACCTGATACCCACCTGCATGCAAAGAGGTTTTTAACATTGGTGGCACTTTTCCTCTCTTGTTGTTGGGGGATCTGTGCAACGAATCAAACTTATAAATATTCCCGAGTTAGTCTGCCCGTCTGTTTTTTCGGCCTTTGGGTCAAATTGTTGGAGTATTTCTTTAAGTAAAGGTCAATTCAACATTTGCACTGCATGGAAAGCATGTTACTTTGCATCAGAAAAGAAACGCACAATCTGGGAATGTGCAAGATTTTTGAATGTTTTCTTTACACTTTGCATCATCGCATCGCGACGTCCTGCGTTGACAGAGTTTGGCAGATTTGGGTACGCAAGTATTTCAGCTTATGTTATTTTTAAATTCTTAAACCTTCCTTGCAACACTGGACCGATTTATCACACGGCAGTATTTTGTCTTGGCTCACGAAAGTAGAGCATCACCACCACCGCTACCGCCGTATTCTTATTCTCCAGTGCACAAGGAGACAAGACACAAAAGCACACAATTGCTTGCTCGCTTGCTTTATGCAGAAAGCCTGCCTACTTCTTCTTTTTACTTTTGTTTTGTGCATTCATGTCTGAATTTCCTTGCTAGGTTACACGTTTCATTTTCTTTCACATCCACACTCCACACACAACCACCACCACCACCACCACCGGTTACAAGTATCGTGCATTAAGGCGACCTGGATAGATAAATAGAGTTGATGTGATGTGGCTCAGAAGGAGGAAAATACAAGTTACCTTGGAAAGAGCTTTCCTTACACACACTTGAAGCCTATCCACCCCAAATCCTTTGAGTTTACGTTAAGGTGCATGGTGCACAACACGGCGAGCATCTTGTATTTTGAAAAGCGACCTAGCAGGAAAAGTAGCTTTTAAAATGTATAATGTGCATCTGGGTACCCCCTCCATTTAATAAGGGCGACAAGAATTATGTGAATAAAATAGACAAAATAATGGAATCGGGATTGGATAAAATCGGATAATATGGTGTTCAGAAAATCCGTGAAATGTGTCGAATACAGCGTGAGGAAAATGCGACATATGGCAATAAACAAGAGAGGTAGGTAGGTATGTACTTTGTTAGCGACTCATTTTTAAAATTCCATTTTTTTCCTAAAGTTTCTTACTTTCAGTTCATCAGTTTTGACTGGAATGTTTTTTTGCATGCAAAAGGTATAAACGCATATAACGTGGTGCAAGTGAATTGTGGTAACTAACAAGCTTTTTTTAATAAATCGTACAAAAATTGTGAAGATGAGTAAAACTCCATTATTATCTGCTATGCATACCATTGTAATTTCAAAAAAGAATGTTAAAAACTTACGCAAAGTTGTACAAAAAAAATTTAAACATTTATTTTTCTTCACAAAGACTCATAACGAGCAAAAATGGAATACTACAGCAAGATAGTAAATAAGCAGTTGTATATTTTTTTCTTCCTTTTTTTGAAAGTCGAAAAGGATAAGGGAAGCAAAGTAAGTACGGAGGAAAACTATTTTGCTCAAGGCTTACTTCTTTTCACCACGCTTCTATGTATTATTATTCCCATTTCCATTCAGATGATCGATCTTTCACTTGAACAGTCTGACTATTTTTTTTCTCTCTTTCTCACTCACTCTCTTTATGCCTATCTTGCTACTAAATATACATGGGTTTTATAGCGACTACTACACACGACTACCACTACAATTTCATATTTACCTTTTTTGTATGTACGCCAGACGTACAATATATTTTTTATATACAGCCTGTTTATCATCATCAGTAGCAGGAGCAGTGAGACAACCCTCACCTGGGCCCTCATCAATCATTCTTTTCAATGCCTTCTCTCTCGTCCTTTTGATTACTCTCTCATAGACACAGTGAGAGTGTACCTATCTTTCTCCTCGTCTCACTGTTCTTACTACAACACAGCCGTTACTTGCTCTCCACTTTTTTTCCCTTCATCACCATATCATCATGCTGTTGATGATTCTAGATTCTCTTTAGTTTTTTAAATGCTACATTCTTTGTCCATTTATTCTTCCTTCAGTATGAGGAAATTGTCAGCACAAAATGTTGTGAAATGTAATACAGGATATTATAACATAATTATTTTAATCCATCCATTTTTTTCTATTTTTCCCTCAGAATGATCATCATCAGTGATCGCAAAATTGAGAATAATAATGATAATGAACATACCATACAAACTATTTTTATTTAATTTGGTTGAAGAACTAAAAAAATACCTAAAGATTTCCGCTTTCCTGCTCGTGGGTATCGGATAGTTGTGTGCACGCAAATGCCAATGTTTCCAAAAAGTGAACGTGCCTACTAGCGGAATTCGCTTCTCTCTCTCTCTCTCTCTCTCTTCCTATCTCCATCTCATCATCCTCTACATTCTCTCACAACAGCACCATGACACATGATGAGAGTAAATACAGTATAAAAAAGTAAGCATGTGCCCGTGTTCCATGCCCTCCTCCTCCTCGTCATTCACTAACAAGCCCGAGGAATGTGTTGTGTATATTATATACAGTATATAATCTGTATATTGTACATGCATGTATGTTGGCCCACTCACACAATCAGTGTGTGGAACATGTACAACCTTAGTATATATTATGTACATTACATTGAACGTATTATTTTTTGAGCATCCTTTCCGGTTGTAGTTAGTGGTGGAATGGCAATGTTTACAAAACAACACGTACATTAATCCCTTTTGCATCCCGCCATGCGAATCTAATTAGCTGTGTTATGTTGCCGCTATGATGCTGTTGTGTATGCTGCTGCGTAATTCGGGATTTTGGATACCTAATATAGATTGGATTAGTCAAGGTCTTTTTTTCACAAAAACAATTTACTGCTCTTTCCATTGAAAAGGGGTTGGTTGGTACAAAAAAATGCTCAATTTATTACGAGAATCGGATGACCATATACTAATGACAAGTGAAACTACAAACAGGACGTTCAAGGACACATTATGTTGCTATGGAAAAGTTAAAATAAACTCACATACGTTTTACATACATTTTTATATTCATTTAGTTCAAAGCATGTAGTTTTTGGAAAAGAATCGAAACCCAACAACAACGTAATATTTTTTCCATGAGCTATTCCCTACCAATCACGCTGTTACACTACAACAGTTATACCAACACGTATAATATTTTACAACAGTTTTAACAATGTTTGCTCTCTTTCTCTCTTCGAACATTCAACAATACAAGCTAAAAATGTGGTGAAAATAATCATTAGTACAACTTACATACCCATACTTCCGGGAAGATAAAAAATTAAATAATTTTCTATTCTCAAATGAACAATAATAATAATATACTATTACGACTTATATTCCAAATGAGCCTCAATTCATGCAACCTAAATGCGATAAATGAGCTATTTGTTTCGATTTAAAACACACCCACCTTGTAATAAAAAAAATTAAATTGTGCACTACGTAAAGCGGATGGTACGCGTAGGAACAACAATATTATGTTACCTTAGAGGGCAAATAGTTTGCATTACATGTCCCATTTTATTTTTTGGTTATAGTACGTAACGGACAACAATAAATGTGACATATTTAAGCAGGTTCATGAGCAGTTTGTAAGTTGTTCTCATTTGAGTAAATACAGATACTTTGCGGAACTTTGGGTAAAACACAGGACGACGTTCTAAACGTTTTAAAAAAATTTAAAACTACCGGGAAAAACTGTTGCGACAGCCATGATTTCCGACAGTGAAATATTTTTTTCCCCAACTTTCTTATCATTGCACAATCTGCAAATTTGGAGCTATACATAATATATATTATGTATGTACATATATATACCTATATACACGTTGCTATCACTTTCTGTGCAAAAAGGGGAACCAAGAAAAAAGAGAACTGTGTTATCTGTGGTGATGGTAGTGGTGGTGGAAGGAACTGGTTGGATGGAGAACCCAAGTTCAGGATTAGTTTGGCTTTAACGATTCCTACACACACATATTGCTATATACATACATATATATATGCACCCTATCTATCTCTCTTTCTCCAAACAAACCAAACCAGTCCAATGTTGCGTACTATCAGATCCGACTAGTGATCCAATATATTTTTTTGGAACCACGAAAGAACCATGTTATCTTGTTTCTGTTCCCTTTTTCGATCGATGATTGTCTCTGTTGGATAACAAAAGGAATGAAAGAGCTATAATATTTGGTGCAGGTTTCTGCTATCCATTACCAAGCGAAAAATGTACGCACCTAAGCATATATCCACCAAATAAATATATACCTAATATATATTGGTATCTATGTAGGTGTATGTATATTAATGGTATTTATTTTACCATAAGTTTGCTACATGTAAATACATATACAATATATAGCCATATTTAAGAAGAAAAAAGAAAATATTTCATGCAAGATTAAACACTGTAAGCCTCCGAGTATCTATAATTAAGTATTAGAAGGGAAACATTAAAATTCTTACAATTAGCCCCACTCTTTTCCCTCACTTACAAGCCCACATTACATACATGCGTACGTACATGATCAATTTTTATTTTCCATATATAGTATGGTTTGGCATCTCGTACTTATTTATTTTTTTCCTATGCGTTCCCGTCCCTCCTCTTCCTTCCTTCTTAATCATTTCCATCCTCCTTCTTCCTTCCTTCTCCTCATCATTAACCATCTATATCCCATAATACCTCTTAAGAGAATATTTCATTTCTTCAGCCACTATACTACAATATAATATAATATTATATAATATAGCAGCTCACTAGTGTCTGCTTTAATGTGCTAATCATAAGTTTCATGAGCGGTGATCTGTAAATTTTTAATTGTTAGGGGTTCTCTACACAATTTACTCAATAATGAAGGGAGTAGTATGTAGAAGTGGTTGGTGGTGGTCGCATCTTCCATAGCCCAAAATATTATGCTTCCATCTCATTTCATTCCATTTTACGACCACCACCACACCAACATAACCAAATATACTTGAGTGCCTTTCACAGAGGCCATGTGGCTGTTGCTGAATGCTGGCCGCACTTGAAATCTAGCCCCTCTTTTTTCTTCTTCTCAGGATGCATTCATGATGAATGAATGACAAACAGCCAGTCACTGCAAATATAAATGTAAGTCTGTATATATTACTCCACAAAGTGTATTTTTTGTAGAAATAAAAATACACACAAATTTTTGGTGCCTTTTTAAAGTTGGTACGTATGCAACTTGAGTGGTGTAAATACTCCGAAAGCTCTAATCCTCGATAAGCCTTCTTAGAATTTCATAACAATCACAACACAATATCATTTTTATGAAAAAGGGATCCAATTTGCAATCCTTGCTTTTTTCGATATAAATAATAATAGTAATAATAATAATAACAAACCTAATAATAATAATAATAATAATGCTAATATTTTTACAACCCCTATCCTGTCCATATGGACGCCCTCCGTTTTCTTTTACTGCGTTGGTAAATAACATCTACTTACTCCATTGCATACCACTACCACTACTTATTATACACTTTTTTATTTTCTTTGCCATCTTTCAGTTCTTTTATTTTCCTTTGTCAACTCAAGTGTACATTCATTCCAGCGAACACATAATGTCTTGATCCTCCGCACTTATGTACTTTGTTACATTTTCCCCATTCCTTCCTCTTCTCCCTCCCTCCCTCACATCACAACTCAAAAATCAAATGCAAAAGTGCAATGTATTTATGTATATGTGCCCATTTGTATGATATGTGGTGGTGTTGGTGTTGAGGGTACCACTTGCTGTATGACTGGTGCTTCTACTATACTGCTGCTGTTGCTGTTGTTGTGTAGCCAGCAGATCTCTACTACAAACAACTCAGCTGGAAAATGGAGAGAGGGGAGAAACATTGATGGGGAAAATAGTTCGTTGTTCACTTTCACGCTGGTTCCTCACTTTCTTGTACAAGTTTGGTAGTATGTCGTTTCACACTATCACCACCACTGCTACTCACGGCCTTGCTGCTTGCCCCATGAATTTGTTATACCAAATAACCTTTTGTATTTTGGAAATGGTGTTTTTTTTCCTTGGGAAAGGCGCTTATGTAAGCACATGTATGCATAATAATAGTAATATCTTTGATGATATATATAAGTGTGCGTGTGTGTTCGTCTGAGTGTGTAAGTAAATGCGTATGCGAGTTTTTTTTGTAAAACTTGCTACATGCTACAAAATACAAGGCAGTTTGTGTGCAAAGTACAACAACCAGCTATATACTCCCACTTTTGTGCATTGTTCCTCCTGTTCTACCGGCAACTCTTGTGCAAGAGAATAGGAATATTGACGCATTGTACATATGCATGACTATGACATGACGAGCTATTATTATCATTATTATTATTATTATTATTCCTCTTTTCTCTCCTGTTCTTCATCTCCTTTCTGTTGAATTTTCACTTGAGTTTAGTTTTCTTCTCTCTCTCTCTCTCGTTAAAGTTTTATAGTTTGCCATAAATGCTCGCCCATATTACCCCCTGCTTTGTAACACTGGCATTGTTTGAAATTTGAATGAATCACATAAGATTCACACAATGGGCGCTCCACTATACACTAATGTCTGCATGATATGTTGGTGATGCTGGTGGTAGTAGTAGTAGTGGCAGTGCTACTAACTAGCACAGTTTACTGTCAAATGATATAGTAAAACATATAAAGTGAAATATAACAACAGTACAATAACCATTCTCGTAGTTATTTGAGTTTAGTACCAAGGCGCACAGTATAAAATTACTGTGATGGAATTATAAAGTATGGTAAAAGTGCTAGCATGGCACTCTAGGTGCTTCCACAAGAATTAGTGGCAAAGAGTAATAAAAATTGTTCACATTATTGCACTGCATTATTGGTTTAAAGACTTGACGAGGAGAGAGTCACAGACAGAGTCAGTCACACACATTCACTCATTCATACATGCACGCACTCTCTTTAATAGATTTGTATAGTGAAATCATTAGCTAATCACAGTTAGTAACGACGCCCACAATAATAATAATAATAAAAACAAAGTAGGTATGACATGCACTCAGATGTACACCATACCGCTAACAACCGACTAATACTTACTATTGCCATGTGGGAATATGTATTATACCTTTATACCTTCTCTTGCTTGTGTGTGTGTGTTTTCACGACCAAGTATGATCCCTACTACAAATACAGAAAGTGTACAAATGATCTGATCCGATCTGTGATCTGTGGGTGGTATGACAGCGTGCTGAGCTAAAATAACCGAGATAAATTGTCAACGGTGTCAAACACATTCCATTCCACTTATGTATGCTGTTCCTGGAATGGAATGGTATGGATGGAGCAATAAAGAAAAAAAAGAGTTGAGATAAAAGAGCAAAAAAAATCTTTTTTATGACTATTTTTATGATTTTATATCGAAATCGAACAAAACTAACCTGACGACAAGACCAAGTTTTTTCCTCCATATACATGCATAGGTAGGTATAATATATACACATGTAGTCTGTAACAAATTCACTTTGGAAGTTTCGGGCGTTTGGGTGTTCTCTCATAAAAAAAAGGATTGCTGTATTGATTTCTTCATTTTTTATCGTTCTTTGGGTCTCTATAACAGAAAAAAAGTAATGCTCGTCTGTAGTCCAGTTTTAATTTTTTTGATATCTCTTTATAATGATTGTAAAACCGTTTAATGCTCTTTACGTGTAAAATCACAAGTTGTAAAGGTGAAAGGACACACGCATTTACGCAATATGGTGTACATGTACATGTTTTGTAATATTACACTTACACATAAGCATACTTTTAGGTACTTACATAATATATCATATAAAATGTATAGGCCTTCAGTCAGGGGGGCAAAATAGGCCGATTCATAAATGTCATCGTGGGAGTGAATAAGTGCGTGCGTATGAAAAAGCTATATGAGAGATGGGCAAGTAAGAAGATGGAAAAAAGTGAAAGGGTGAAGTGTAAAATGGGAGCGTGTGTGCGTCTTGTCGTTTTGTTAAATGTCTTTTTTCTTTGAATGTCATGACGATACCTTTTCTTACACTTTTCTCAACTAAAGTTCCACTCACAGTCTCATGTTCACACACACATTTATAAATATAGAACGTACATATAATAAACATGTTCGAAACGCTTTTACCTTAAAAAAATATACAACTGTCTGTGTCTCTCACATTATTATTGCTACGTTAGAGCAGTAGTGATGACATATTCTTCTTGGGTTTTTTGTACAAAAAGTGTATATCCTGTACAACGTATAAAAAAGTGGATTGAATGCATATAAAATGCATCGGATTATAGTCAAGTTTAGGGTTTAGCCACAGAAAAAAATAATAATCTAACATTACTAACGACAATGTCAACATGATGATGATGATCATCATCATCGTCATCATCAAACGTTACCAGCAGCATCATTAGTATGGAAACTTGTTTTAATGGTTTTATGCCTTTTTGTATCCTTCCAAATATCCAGCCTTCTCTCTCTCTCTCTCTTTACAAGTTTTATATTTGTAGCTGAAAAGCAAGGAAGAAAAAAATACGAGCTGAAAAAGTTTTTATGCGTTTCTGGCTATAGCATACATACATGCTTAAATACATGGAGAGTCGTATCTAAGCTCTGCAAATAACTTTTTTTCTCCTTTTGCTGCTGCTAATAGATACCTTTTTCTCCTCTGAGCCATTTGAGCATCCGCACATGATGAATTTCTTATTCTTTCTTTTTCCTTTCATACTACAACTGCTACTCTACTTCTATCACTACTATTATAGTAGTACTATATACACTCATTCCGACTCCAACTTCTTTCATATTTTTTTTTTCTTCTTCCTTTTATTCTTTCCCCAGAGTTTTTTTTTTCATTTTTCGGAGAGTTGCTGCATTTTGCTTTGAATAACGCAAAAAATATATGTGAAAAGAAAAACTTGTTCTCTATACAAACAGCAGCGTCTCTCGTTCTACCTTTTCTCAAAAATTCAAACAAATTTTGGCGTGCTTACTCTTCGATGCTAGTGGTTTGGTAAGGTTTGATCATCATCATCATGATCATCATACTTCTTGTCTTATTATTACTTCTACTCCGCCTTCCAAATCATCATTCCAACTAACAACAACAAAATCTACTCTTGTCGAACAAGAGAAGCTACAGTTTGACTTTTCACCATCAGTAGTCGTAGTTGTAGTACAATGTAACGACGACGATGACGACGACTGGATGTCGACGGCTTTTGTTCTTGATGATGATAGCAGTGCCAAAAGCATAATAAACATAATATTACTCTACACGCCGGGGTAACGAAGCGAAATGCTATATGTTTGACAACTGGCATTTATATTACCACCACTACCGCCGACGCCGCCACCACTTCTCTTTTCTCCACTCTACCCTCCTCCCCTAGCACGCCAGAGATATACAATGAACAAAGTACATATAATAATCAATACACACGCATAAGATGCTCGTAGAAACTAATATGCATAATGTAAGTAGGTATATTTGTGTGTGTATGAGTTTGAGTGCTACTACTGTTGTTGACGATGATGATGATGATGTCGGTGATATTGTATAACACTTTCTCAGACGCACACATACACGCGGAGGTACTCTGACAAGAGAAGATAGAGAAAAAGGAAAAGAAGTATAGAGAGAAAAAGAAAGATGATATGAAACCACACACCGCCTCAGTCATCATCATCTTCATCGTCAAGAAAAGGATCCTCACTCACTCACAAACTCGCATCTTGTTCTTCTTCTTCTTCTTGATATCTTTTTTTGGAAGGCAGGCAACTTTTTTTTTCAAGAGCATCATCATCATTGTGATTGTGAGGCTTTCTTTTTTGCTACTACTCTACCACCACCATCACCACTGCCGCCTTCCAGAGTCCCTCGAGTCATTCATATTTGCATTCACCTTTCCATCTTCCATTTTCTTTCGCAGTGCATGCATATATTTATGTGTGAGTGAATATGACTTGGTAGTAAAACTTGAAATGTTTCACAAGGGTGGAATAAGAGAAGGTTTGCATTATCTGCATTATTTCATTCAAAATAATGTTATGCCATTCTCTCCTTAATTCAGGTTTACAAAAATACACATACCTACATTATTATGTACCAACATATTATATAAGTCAGTTTATTACACAGGTATATTTACAAGGCGGTCTACTACACTGGATAGTTGACATGCTCAGATAGAGCGACTTTCACACGCTCCTCTCTTTACTTTGTCAAAGGAATCTTTTGAACATGAAATTTACACATAAATACATATCCATAAACTTGTATCATCGACATATAAATAAGGGGTAAAAAAATAATACCTTTGATATCTAAATAGAAGAGTAGGAAATAGGAAGGGGAACTACCTATACAATTTCTCGCTTTCTATCAACACTCATTTTTTTGTACGTGTAATCACCCATTCATTCATACATACATCTATCTCATTTGACGACTCTCTCTTTCCTCTTCCTTTTGACACCACCACCATTGCACCGCACCACCGTCTTCCCATTTTCTTCTTTGCCTTTTTAGTTTCTTTGTGTGTATCATTATTATCATCAAATCAGATTTGAGAGAGAAGGAGAGAGAGAGCGAGAGAGGAAATGTGAAGAGTGAACTTATTCTCTCATCACATCACCATTGTTCTCTTTTTGAATAGGTGCGTAGATCTATACACACAACACATTTTAATATACCATGTCATAATATCCTTATCTCCGCATATTCCTTTCGTCACCATCACCATATTTCACATTATCGACTTTCTCAAGAAATAAATCGAATTGAAGATATGTAGGCCCTGAAAGATAGGCAAGTGAATAGGTGAATAGTTATACTAGTGTTATCATAAAAAGCGAGAGAGATAGATAGAAAAAAAGAACTTTTATGTCACCATTTGTCACACGCAGGAGACGAAGGAGGAGAAGAAAAACAAGAAGCTTTTAAGTGAAATCTTTTATGAAAGGTCATCTTATACATCTTTTTATCATCATAACCTTCTATAATAATTCTTTGACTTTACTTAATAAATTAGTCGTAATTGTTTTGGAAAAGTATTTGCATCGTCTAAGAAGACCGACACACACGCAACCACCATGATCATGATCATCATCATCAAAAGGAGACCAACTTTGTTATTCTTGCCATTATTACTGTAGCATCACAAGCCAAGTCAAGGTAACATATAGTTCCGGGGAGAATAAAGCACATTCTTCGTGTGGTATGGCCTGGTAATAAATGACACAGGAAAGAAAGTTCATCTCCATAAAAACTCGGCACCACCAGCAACAGCAAAATGTCAGCTTCGATTATATTCAAAATAATATAGAAGCAGCAGCAGCATGACTTTTAAAAGCATTTCCAAAAATAGCCTTTGTGGTAGCAGTGGTTCAAGAAGTTTTCGTCTTGTGAGTATGTGTGTGAGTCTACAGTGTGTGTGCAAAAGGCAGGAAGATGATCAGAGAGAGAGAGAGAGTCTTGTGTTGTGGCGGCCTGACAAGCACAAAATTTCTTTCTCCTTTTCCCTTTTGCTGCTAGTATAAATGATATGATGAGCCAAAAGGTGTGCCGCTGAGTTGATGTAGCCCAATTATCAGTGACTTTGATGAACAGGATGTATAGGATCAGCAGGGAATTGCACTGCCTTCCTCCTCCTTTATTTCTGGGTACACAAACCAGTAGGCAAGCAATGTATATATCCACATTTATAAGGCAAAATGAAGGTGAATGAATCTTTTGCTTGTCTATATGCTCGCTTTTTTTCTCTCTCTCTCTCTCTCTCATTTTCTTTCTCTCTTTCTCTTCTGAAATAAGGCACACTTTTTTTCCCTTCTCACCTCCTTCCTTCATTGTCATTTCTCTCACGTGTAGAATAGCCAACCGTTTGGAGGATGGAGGAAAAACGGTGCTCAAGATGGGAATTACGAGCTGAAAAAAGAATAAGCTTTTTCCCCTCCATTTTGTTCCTTCTCTCCTTGTTTTTCCACTTCTTCTTGTTCTTCTTCGTCTCACATGACTACTACCACTGCAACACACTGTTTTGTCTGATAGCCAAGTTTTTTCCCCACTTTCCACTATCTCCTTCTCATTGAGCCCTGTATGTGTGTACACAGTAGCCATTGCCACTCACATCACCTTCTTCCAAACATGTTTTGTATGTATATCATGTAGCATCATCTTCTTATGCGTTTTTATTGTCCCATATCCTATTTTACTAGTTTGCTGAACATGCATACAGCTACATAGATATAAATAAATATATGTATAGTGGATACACACCATATCAATATATGTATACCCGCCGAGTTTAATACATTTTCAGTCAGTGTCACACTCTTGAGGACAAAGAAGAGGAAAAAGAGAAAAGTAGAAGAAAAAAATAAACTTGTGCATTTGTGTAGAAATCCTCCGTACGCATTTGAGAATGAGAACATACGTATGGTAATTCGTGATAAAGCTGTTGTATCAGTGGAAAAAGAAACTGGAAAGAAGACTAGAATACTACTCAACAGAACTTGTTCTCACCTCATTTCAAATTCTCCCCCTGGCTGGAGTATTTCTTATTTCTTTTTTCTCTCTCTCTCTCTTTCTTCTTCTTATTTTTATTCTTCTTCTCTCCTCATCATATAAACAGAGTCTCTTATAAATGCTTTGATATGTTTGTTCACTCAAGTCAGTCCATTCCATGCACTTTTTTAAAAGAGAGAAATCGTAAAAAAAGGAAAACAAAAGAGAAGAGCAATGTGGGCAGATGATGACTATAGGAGCAAGCCATGAATTTATATTTCTCTTTCTCTACTTTCTGTCCACCTTATCCCGAATTATTCGTTCTGTTCATATTACACATTTTTATACAGGGATAAACCGAATGTGCACAGAAGAAGAAAACATTATCCACCGTCTCCCTATCTTTTTTCCCTTCCCTTGTCTTTCTATTATTCTTCTCACATAATCATTTTGTATATAGTAATCTATAGCGGTAGTGGTGCACGCCATACGTTTCTCTTTTTTTTGTAGACTCGTTTGGATTTTCTGTTTTTTAGCAAACAGAAATAATCTTGGAAACATAGCTTACATACGAAAATAGAATAAACGTTATTTTTGTTATCATCAACAGCAACAGCAGCAGGGGTAGATGTGTGTATGTTTTTATCTACTCTCTATTTTTCTAAACTTTCTTTTTTTTCTCTTTTACTCCTGTCAAAAATCAAGCTGGAAGAATAAACGTCTGTTTTACGTTTCTGCATACATATCAGAGGGGGGCGATGGGTGTGATTTATTTGATTTGATTTGTGAACACTGTCCAACTACTGGTTTTTGATATGAAACCCATAGGCTAGAGTTTGATGGAGATCAAAGCGGATTTTGTTTGGGCTTGTCTTCTTATTTTCTTCTGATGATATTCAGAAAACACATGTTTTGGTGACATGTTTACCTGAATGTCATTTCTAAACGTGTGCCTATTTGAAGGAAGAAAAAAATACGTTTTTTACAAACAAGTTTGTTGTCTTTGACTTCCTGTGGAAACTTCAAATGCAAAACACACAAGAACATTTATTTACTGTTTTTTTCAAACTACACAGAAGCAAGAGTATTTGTAGTACATCTACATAAGTAGTATATATAGAGATGTAAGTTAAAAAGGGACCACAATAAGAGAGGCCTTCAACATGCCATTTTTATAATTCATCCTATTTTTCGAGGAACTTTAAAAAAAAATAGAAGAAGAGAGAAACTGGTTCACGTCCTCCTGTCACCCACTAAATATTTGATTTTTTTGTGCGCGGATGAAAGCATTCACTGTAAAATCAAAGCAAACTTTGCTGTTGATTCTGCATAAATTGGTGGGGTGGCAAAAAGCCTACTAATTGTTTTCTGAGAAAAAAAACACATTTGAAAATTGTCCAAATGAAAAGAGGGAAAGTGGAGTGCAAAAGGAACCTTGTTGTGTTTTTTACCTCATGTAACATACATGCAAACAACACACAGACAAACACAACAGCACACACATGATTTTTTTTCTGTAGAGGAGCTACGCAATGAATACAAATAGACTTACATGAATATTTAATGAAGGGAAACTATAGTATTTCCACAAAACCGTTTACAGTTTTCTAGAGAGGGAATCAAGCAACTCACAAGACAAAAATATAAAAAATAAATACCAGCTCCAGAGTTCTACCAACCACAATGCAATGTTGTTATTATGTTTTTTTTGTTATTATGTTCATGTCTGAAGAGAAAGATTTTGCAAAAAAAGCATAACATAAATGTATCTTAAGTGAGCTCAAAAGACTACCTATCCATGTAAAGTGCCAAAATCACTGCTGTAATTTGAAAGTACAAATTTTACAACAAGCATAAAAAATATCCCAAAGAAATTTTCTATACCATCTTGCACAACAAATCATTTTTTTATGTATATATATTTTCATTGAAAAAGTATCAAATGTGTGACATTTAACAATTGACTGCTGCTTTTATTATCCTCGTTATAAAAAAATGTAAATGGATAGGTTGTGAATGTAAAATGTCTTGTCAAGGAATATACTAAAAATATATACACTACACACATACAAGTGGATACATGCCCTTTGTATGTTTTTTTCTTCTTCTCTTTCCAAAGAGTCGAGTGGTAAGCAATTCACAATAAATCATTTTGAGAGCGCCATGCTTTTTTTCTCCTATGTCTACTTGTTTTGCTCCTTATGACAAAAAATATCTAGCCTTTTGCTGCTCCATGTTTGCCACTTTTTTCCGCCTTTCACACCTAATAAAATGGCAGAGAAAATGTGTAATTCTGTATGAAAGGTCGACAGAGAGAAAGGGAGAGAGAGAGGATAAGAGAACGGAAGGAATAAAAAATGATACATGGCGTAACAATAGGACATTACCTAACATACACAACAATTGATGTGTCATATTATTAGTAGTTTTTCTGTGATTCATGTTCCTTCCATGAAATAATGATGATTTTTGCTCTGAACTATTTGTATAATATGATATATAATGGGGTATATACAATATATATTCCGACATAGACACGTATACGCACAAAAAAAATTCCCGCACAAGTTCCTTGTCCCTGACTGAAAAAAGTGTGAAATTTTTTAACTGATCTGTTATGGAAATAAAATAAAAAGTTTGAGTATGGATAGGTGTTTTTAGTGTGTCTGCGTGTGTCTGTGTGTGATTTTAGTTAGTTATGGTATATGTCGAAGGATAACAAGCGATACTAACTTTGTAAAGTATGCAAAATGGCAAGAAAATCTCACAACTGTTTTGTGATGTGAGTAGAGTTGAAACTGTGAGAGAGCGAAAAGAAACTTGGCCATGGAGTATAAATATAATAAATTCTTTTTTGTATGTGTTCATTGTAAAGACGCTGCTTAACTGATGCTCCCTTCTTTCAATTTTTTTTGTTCTCTTCTTCTATTTTTTGCTATCTTGTTTGGGTTTATTCCCCTTTTGTGCAAAAGAAAGTGAACTTCACCTGACACGTAATTGATTTACAAGTTTTTATCAAGTTTTTTTTTTGTATAGAAGATGTCTAGTTTGTCCATGGCGGTGTATAAGAGAAAGTTATAAACTACCAAGTTACTCGGGTTGAAAACCTAGTGGCAAAATAACCTCAATTCATTCAAAAACCTGTCACACCATTCTCACCACACCACACACACATACACACCAATTTCCCTGCGAATGTCATGTCACACAAAAAAAATGTCATTGACTTGATGGTGGTGATGAAAATATTCCTTGAAAATGCTTTCACTCACTCAGTTAGTCAGTCACATACACTCACTCCCTCTCCTTAACAAAGTTGACGTTGTTGCCTAGTTTGTGTGTAAACCTGGCTCAGCAGCTCGTAGCATTTGAGAGAGAAAAGGTTTTTCTTCTCTGAGAATAGCTCATGTATGTGCCATCAGTAATATGATTTTGCATCCTCATTCTCTCTGTCATCTTTATACCAACTTGGTTGTAAATAAATACATTCTATAATAAAACACATACATGTATACCTACCTACCTTCACAGGTATGTATTTATTTATTTTTTATATCTTACATGGTCGTTAGGAACTTCTCAGCTGCCTTCTTATTTACCCGCTTTCTTCTTTACATCCCAATAATATCCAATACATACATCTTACATTATTATACGTACATTTTTTTGTGGTAAAAACAACTTATTTTTCCGCATCCCAGCATTCTATCAGTCAGCCATTCCAATGTATTGTACATATTATAATGGTAGATCTCTACACAGACACAAGACACAAATAGGCGTCAGCGCCTATGGTTCCTTCTGTAACCATAGTACAGGCAGAGAATAAGAAGGTTGTAATAAGTGACTTCTTTGCAAGAGGAATGCTTTTCTAGTTTACACAATCTCACAATCAGATTGAAGTCACGTAGATTTAAAGTTATAGAGAGGGAAAAAAGGAGAAGAAGACGAAGAAGAAGATGTGCTTGTGAGCTACACACACACACAGCTACAAACTACAAAAAAATGCAACATTGTATCAACATGAGCTGTAGTAGTAGTCGTCGTCGTAGTACCGAATCATTATACTGAGCCCTTCTCCATTTTTTTGAGGGTAATACACACACAAAACACGCATACATGTACTCCTGTAATAATATACATTACAAAAGGATGGGTGGATGGAGAAGAAAAAAAAAATAAGATTTTTTTCCTTGAAAGCTGAGCTAGGTACAATTTTCTGAAGGTACACACGTAACATAGGTACCCAAGCAAAATAAATATATATCCCATCCTCCTCTTTTTTTTTCTCTGCCACTTCTTCTTGTTATGTCGGAATTCTTTGTGTGTGTCTCAAATCCTTATGTGACCTGATTTGAGCTGGCAGGATGTAAAAAAAGTATAATGTATATATGTACATAGATGGCGAGAGAGACGAGAGCAACGAGACATGAAGAGGGAGTAAAAAGATAAACCAAGTGAGCAGATGAGTGACTCGGCCGTCCCATGAATAATTCAAACACCTTGTCTTTCTTTACCATTTTCTTCTTATTTTCTCCTCCTTTCCTGCCACGCTAGAAAACTGGAAGGAGACTCACTCAGTCAAACACAGCCATTGAGAGAGGTGAGTGAGTCCAAGTCCAACTAGACTGCCTATTCAATGAAGGAAGCGATATTATTGAAGAGCCTCTCGCTCCTTCTCTCTCGTCTCTATATTAAATGTAGATTTGGTGGTGATGCGTTCTCATACCAGAACAACTCTCTTCTATTTAACTAGGTATACATTTATAGTATATACCTGAATACATGTGAATGTGTGTAATGTTGTGTGAGCCTTTTACACACAGCAGACGCACCGACTTTCTCTACTGTACTCTTTTCTTCTCCATTTCTCGCCATCTTCAAAAAAAAATATAAGTGCAAAAAAAAAGTTTCCAGAGAAAAAGAAAGAGGAGACCATTTTGACACGCACATAGATCAAGTTTTGCGTCTTGTCTAAATTGTCCCTACCTCTAAATATAATCTTGGAGCTTTACGCACATTTTCTCTTTCCTCTCATGTTTCTTGTACCTCTTTTCAGACTTGTCTCCTTCAAATTAAAGCTGGCGCACAATATAAAGTGCACATATATACGTATACATACAAACACTGTACACTTATATAATCATCATCATCATCATCACGTCAATTCCATGTAGACATGTACACACATACATCCAACTAGAGAAAATTTAGTTAAGAACCAGGGCGGCGGTGGCGGAAATGGCATTACCGAGGTGTTGGTGTTCATTCCGTTTAGTTGACTATCACCTGTTCTTCTTCACCCTTTATAAATGAATCACAACTCAAAATTAATCATTTCCCTGATGCTGCTTTCTCTTTTCCTACAACAACTAAACACACACTACTTGTTTCTACACTACTTCAACTGCTCCTGTGCTATGCTAAATATACTGATATGCTATGTAGGTATGTATATAGGTATGTGTGTGGTGAATGTTGAGAAATTTCAAATTTGAGGTTATTAAAAGTGATTCGACCACAATTGGAAGTGTGGAGAAGAGTGGTGGTGGTGGTGGTGTGGGTGGGTGTAGTATAAAGTAGCTGATTTGCATATAGATGGGAAAATGACTTTACCTTATTTTATCTCATCTTGAAGAAGTGTACGCATACCACAGCAGCAGTTGTTGTGCTTTCACAGATGCTAGTGTAGTAGTAGTAGTAATGTAATATCAGGTATAATTTTAACTTAGCGGAAGCTGATATCCCACAATCAGAAGAGTTGTCGATGATGAGAAGGAGAAAGTTTGATTATTATTGTGTGTGTAATATTTTACCATTTTCACGTATTCCATTCAAATTGTCTGCGCGCTCTCTCTCTGCTCTACTTAAATCTTTATTGTCATGGGAACGTGAACTGCTGTTTTTTATTAATGAGAAAACTAACAACCAACTATATACAAATATATAGGTATATATACACATATTAAATATATATATATAGTATTTAGCTATTCATTCTTCTGGTTATTTCCTTGCAATTAAAAACTTTGCATGAATTGTACTTAATTTATGACAAAAATGGATTTGTGAGGTGTCTTGCATTAATGGCAAAGTTTGAAACTCCTTTTCCAATTTGTTTTATTTTTAATGGAAAACAATGTCATGTAGTTATGGTGTAGACCGTGACTGACGATATATAGGTACGCGGGATGTTAATGGCAGCAATGAATACTTCATGAGTGGAATGAAATGCCAAAAGTGGAGAAAAATATACACGCAGTTATTATTATTCAGTCTTGAATATATTGTTGTAATATATTCACACTTACAAGAGGCAAAACGCAGAGCTCTGTTCTCCATGTGTGTTTGTGTGTATGTGTGTGTCGGCTTGAGAATGTTATGGACCCAGTTTAATGTCCATATTGACAGAGAAGTGTTGGGAAAATGCAAAATATGGGAGTTTGTGTAACGAAGAAGATGTGAAACGGAAATGGAGTTTTGTGTGATACAAGACATAAATGTACAATTTTATAGGTACGTTTCCATGAGAAATGTGTGTGTGTGTCTGTGGCTCTCTGCTGCTTGCTATTACCTTTTCGTACAAAAAAAACTATAAAAGCGCGCGCTTGTATATACTATAAATATAATACACCACGCTACTAGGAGAGAAGGAGCCCACCCTTCCTGTTACTATATAATTTCGACAGTGTCAGCGAGACACTTCCGTTCCTGATGCTACTCCCAATCCCGCTGTTACCAATATACTTAAACTAACTACTAGGCAAAAGAGGAAGGAGCTCTCCGTCTGCCTCAACCATCATCAGCATCTCACCACTCAAGTCACTAAGTGTAGGCTTTCCTCGTATTAAACAGATTTGCAGGGACACATATAAATATATATACATACATATATATCCCGATGGTGGAGCAACATTGCTGCCTTATATTTTCTTGTACGCCAATTCCTTTTCCCAGTTTTTGAGCGACACATATTTCTGTGCAGCACAAAGAAAAAATAAAATAAAGGATGAGGACGACTACTACGAGGTGATGCCTATATTTTCTCTTGGCTATACATTCATATGGACCATTTTTCCAGTCAGTCATTAAAACTGTTATAAAGTGTGCAATGTACATGTACAATAATAATAATAAGAACAACAATGGGCCTACAGAAGGGAGGAACGAGAAGGATTGTAGAGGAGCACAAGAAGAAGCAGAGAGAAAGGAAGAGAGAGAGAGAGTTGGTGAGATTTGAAAGTATGCATGGAATATAGGACTAGTTTTAATAATAGCATTCGTAACAAAAGTATTAGTAGCTTGAATCATTGTCTTCGTCACATTGTAAAATAAAGCTGGCTCACTGGCTTAAGAGCACGCACGCCGAGTCCCATCGTCGCTTTTCATCCATACAACAGTATAAAAAAATAACGCATAAACACCTATACAACCAGGATGGATATGAAAACAGAGGGCTCCTCTTCTTCTCCTCATGTCTTTCAGCAGGATTATTCAAGATGTAGAGAGAATATTGTGAATATGTGAGAGGAGGACTGTGAGAAGGAGAGATGTTGCTCCCTTTCTCCACTCTCTCTCTCTCTCTCTCTTTACCCTCTGCTCTGCTTTCTCTCCAGATCAGCTAGACACACAAAAACATTATACACTATTGACAATATCGAATCATAATAAAATAAGCAGTGTATGAGCATACTATACTACCTATCTACAAACTTGAACAACTACTCCTTCTATTACTGTTACACCTCAACATAAGAAGAAAAAAATTGGGTAGAAAAGGCATTTTCTTGATTCGCTACATGTATTCTCATCGTTTTATGGAAAATCTCCTGTGGTGTGCTTTCCCATTATTTTATTCACCAGACCAGAAAATATGGATTTGCTTTCTCTCTCTCTTTATCCCATATCCACCAGACAAGGAATATTTTCCTGCAGCAGCGGCAACATCAACAGCCGTGATGAACATGGACCTCGATTCTTTGTCTACCTTTGAATTTCTAAAGCTAAACGGCTGGCCTGGGTGATGCTACTATTGAGACTATATTGCTCTAAAAATAATAAGTGTATAAAATATAGCAAATATTGATATAGTTGGATAAGAGGATGGACTATTATAGTATATATTTATGTATAGCCAATGTTTTAGTTAAGCTTGAGAAATGCATGGAATCTATCTGAGAAAGACAATAAGTCCGCAAGATCACATATTATTTTTATAATGCATACTGCTTACAAAGGACAAGACAAGTAACTGTGTGCTAAACTCATGTTTTGTTCAAGACGGAAGCAAAAAAAATGATTTTTTTTCTTCTCTTCTCTCTTTCTCGTTGTATCATTATTTTACCGATTTTGATATAGAAAGTGAAAATAGGAGAGATTTTATGTACATAAATATAATATATCCGTAGTATATCCATATCCTCCCACCTTTTATTTTGGAACGCGTTGTGATCTTCCTCATTTGAAGAAAGTCAGCGACATTGTTTTTGAGATTGGGTAGATGATGCGTGACTTTTTGCTGTAAAAGGAAAGGATACAATGGAGCAGAGCAACGAGTAAAATGAGCGTTGTTACAGTGATAAAAAAAATATAAAATAAATAAATTCACAGTTCACAATGTCCACAACTTTTTTTTTGCAGTTTTATTTTCACCAAAACATAGTTATGAGTAAAATCCTTTTTTATCCACCATCATCATCCCCCGTGAAAGGATTTTCAAATCATATTGATTTATTTTGACTATATGGCTGTTATTATTGTTGTGGTTTTACGAAAATGAAACGAGTTGTTTTGTATTCATAGCTTAATCGCGCTTTTTTGACCTCATAAATATAGTAATTCGAGGGAATATAAAACAAAAAAATTATTTATTTTGTTACAAAAAAAACAACCATAAAAACTCAAATTATATTTGTATGTAGGTAGGTAAGGTTGTATATGAATTTCTCATCAAATTTATTATTGTTTCCACCAAAAAAAACAAGGCATTATTGGGTTGGATAAAGTAGAGCCGAAAAGAAAAAAAAGTAAAATCTCTCGGTGTGTGGCAACCTGAGTATTATAAAAGTACCAAGTTAAATATATATTATATAAACTTGTATGGACCATATATCCATTTGGCATATAGAAAATGTGAAAAAGAAAAAAATTCGATCTATTTTCAGTCTTTGGTGGCTACTTTCTCTATTTTTTATTTTATGTGGAAAATACCGCGTAGAATGTTATTTTTTGTGCTGGTCATCCATCTTCCTTTCCGCATCCATCTAAAGCTATTCCATCATCATTCTGATCACTTGTATTTATGATGTGAACCTAAATAAATACTTATACACGTCCTGGCTAAAAAAGCAAAAGAATCTACAACAAAGTTGCATGGAAAGATGGACTTTTTTACACCGTATTGTATACATAACAAGGTTACATGCATTATTGCCTTGAAAGTTTGAAAACTGTTCAGAAAAATAAGGAAAAAGTTAATACTAATATCTTTGTTTCCTTCTTTTCTTTTCTACTAACTATACATTCATTTAAAATATATTGCATTGTATATATTTTATATATGCGTATGTTGTATATATGCTTTATTCTGTTGATGTGAATTTGAAAAACTGCATTTCTTAAATTTTCCTCGTAGTTTTCAAGCGCACTTTGGATATGAAAATCAAAATGTTTCCCCAAAGCTGTAAATATATATTTATATTCCTAATATATAATTTGTTCTAGACTAGGCGAACATTTTTTACTCATGCTAAGCCCTATGTTAAAAATGAAAAACCCATGCTAAGCCCAATGTAAATCATCCGAACAGATTTGATCTATTTTATTAAGTCATGCTAAGCCCTA
>JAITYZ010000422.1:0-12669 GCA_027744595.1 Paronellides praefectus | reverse complement strand
TTTGAATGTATTCTGTTGAATCATTATTCGGGAAAGTGGATTGACTTTGTTACTTGAGTTACAAACTGTATGGGCTATTAATTGGTAGGATTAAGCTATGTTCCACGATGTACAAAAAAGCAACAAAGCCGACTATTTGGTCCCTAACCGATGGTGTTACTCATCCTGACAGAATTTTTTAAATGATGTTATATGATAGTTATACAATTTACATTACGTTTTGTTTGAATGGCTAGTTTCTTAGTCCAGTTTATTTATTTACTGACTCATTAAAGCCCAGGGGGCGACCGCGGGGCTAAAGTGTATTACTATATGGCTTGCATACCGAGAACGTATCGGGAAGTTTCAGAAGAAGATCGTGGAATCCTGTACACCAACAAATGTTTGTTTGAATCTGTAACAGGCTTGCAATATAAATCAGCGGACGTACAGACTAACGGAACGAATAACTAACAAAATCACAAGGAGCATCATTGACAGCATTTTAAACGTCTTGATCTGAGTTTCAATATTATTCGATAAACTAATTTTAATTTTATAAATATTCATAATCCTCTCCTTTGTAGTTAAGTAATTTTAAAGTATTTAATATTAAACCTTTTGATAAACGCCAATGTCGACAAGAAAACATATTGACATAACGAGGCTAGTAAAATATGTCTCCAACGAGAATGTTCAAAAAGTCGTCTTGTTATTTTGATTGTTTACAATTCCATTCGAGGCAAAGACTAGAAACACTCTGCTAAAAACACAAGCGACATATCAAAGCAAGTGTGAATGGAGGTCAATATGAAAATATCCCATTATAGTAATAAGTCAATACACCATGAATTACACACTTATTGTTACTTATTACCTTGCTTATAATTTTATTGGATAGGAAAATCCTATTTGAGTTTGTGCAAATAAACACTACCATATTGTTTCCACAATGAAACGTGCTGTGCAAAGTGCTACTTTTTTCCTGTCACCTATTTGAAAATAAAATGAATGTGTATTATAATGACAAAGTTGAAAATAAACTATAGGAAAGGGACTCGTAGATAGTCCGTCAAAAATAATAATGAAGCCTTACATGTATATGAGGTATTAAAGAAAACTCATTCAAAGTGCTAGAAAAAGCCATACAGAGGAAAAGCCCCATGAAGCCTGGTGATATACCCATATATGTATATATATACGCGCATATTATAGTATATTATATAGCCTCTCTCTCTCTCTCTCTCTCTCTCTCTCTCTCTGTCATTTTTCTCCATCTTATTTAAACGATCCCAATGTTACACATGGCAGGAGTAGTATAGTTTTTTTTCACGGTGAAGCCCTGCCAAGTTCAAATACATAACAATAATCATAATAGTATAAGGTACAACCACCTCTGCTATAATCATGCTCGTTCTTTTAAATATTTCTTGTTTATTTCTCCGCACCTGACTCACACGGCTACTTACAACTTACCTCACCTTACAGTAAGCTGGAACATAAGTACGCATATTATGTATGTAGATGCTTACCACGCTTATGTGTATATCTTTACATGTGTAATACATAATCCTAATATATATCTCAGGTATATTGGTATATATATATATGTATGTATACAAATGTAGGTAGTAGGTATAAATATTTTTATGAGTCAACTATAGCACATTTGGTTATAATGCATCCATATGCTATATATATTGCAACCTATTATTACTCTGTTTATTCATTTCTCCAATATATACAATCATACTACTTATCCAAATAGGAAAAGTGACCGACACCCCGAAAGTTACGTCGTGGCGTGGTCATTTACTTTGCAAACTATACAATATTATATGCATATACCTTCTCTCTATAGATAGCTCCGTTTCTTCTCTCTCTCTCTCGTGAGTATACGATCATTAACAAAACAAGAGGCACGATTCCGTTGTTGTTGCAATATTCATGAAAAATATATGGTGCATATCAAACACAGAAAAAAAACATGATTTGTATATAATATCAAGGTATACATGTTTATTTCTAAGCATACCTTGTATTATCGGCCACAATATCATAGTATTCTATTTTATTTTTTTAAGACGCTAACTATTTCTTCTTCCTTTTGATTTTCTTACTACTACTTACTTACTACCAATGCGAGTAACTTTTCACTTAATATACTGGTACTCCTCTAGTCTTCAGTAAATAGCGGAAAAGTTGCAATAATGTGAGCACTTTCACGGGCTACAGAGAGTGACAGAGACTCAGAGAATGAGACAGAGAGAAAGAGGGAACTAGAAGTAAAGCATGCTTGCTCTATGAATCCATATTATGGCATTAGTACCACCACCAACACCACCAACTTTAGTACAAGCGAAAAAAGAGGAAAAAGAGATGTGCTTTCCCTTTGAAACTTCCTAGCAGTCTGATATGTATGTGGCGAGTGTGTAAGAGCCTTTCCGTTGACGTACGCCTCTTCTCCCTGTGTGTGTTTTGCAGTGCAAATTTGTGAATGTGTGCTAGAAAACCTGTAAGAGCCAACTTTAGGACATCAGTTGGCCGGCAGCCGCCACTCGAGATACACACATATATACACAGTTTATCTACATCTTCACCGCCACAAAAAGGAAAGCAGAAGAAAAGATCAGGGAAAAAAGAAAGTTAAATACAGAGATAGGAAGAAACGGAAAATGTTTCACTTGGGAAAAATTTATTGAGGGTCGTAGCAGCAATACAACCAACAGCACTATTATTACTATACGGTTATTCCAGTAGCAGTAGCAGCAGCGGCGAGTAATTGCAACCAATAATAATATACCTGGTCAAGAAAATCATCGCCAGCATCACCTCCAAAGAACGTATGTGTTTATCATTAATATTATATAATTATATGTAAGTTAACATAGTTAAGTTACAATGCTATTATTATTGTGCAATGTGTGATAATGATAAGGGATAAAGGGTTATAGCTGTACCTGGATAACAACCTCATTGTAACTTTCACACTTTTATCCCAATCAGTTATTTTTCATCGTTACATCCCCTCAGGTACACTGATAGTGGTTGGTGGTACAGGTTGCCTTGTGCACGTTTGTATTGTTGTGTGTGAAATGTAACAAGTAACAACCAACCTTTTTTCTATGTAGTCACATATTTTTATGTGTTAAATACAAAAGGTCGACATTTGTGTCTTCAATAAATATAGTAAGAATAAGAAAGTGACAACAATATAGATTGTTATAGAAAGCAAGTGTAACAACCAACTCTTTTTCTATGTAGTCACATATTTTTATGTGTTAAATACAAAAGGTCGACATTTGTGTCTTCAATAAATATAGTAAGAATAAGAAAGTGACAACAATATAGATTGTTAGAGAAAGCAAGAGAAATCTGTTATATATATTTTTTATCTTTTTCCTTCTCTTTTTTGAGTTTATTGCTAAACTGGCGATTTAAGCTTCTTACTCTACGACTACACATTCATTGCTGAAAATGCTCGAATCAATATTCTTATTTTGTTCATCTTATCATTCCGAATAGAATGCATGTGATCATCATTATCACCTTGTTTATAATCAAACAAGCCTAGTGTTTACTTTCCCTTTTACTACCCGCTGATTTGCACCACAGTCAGCTGAACTGTTGCTGGTCAATAATATATAGTGTTCCAGCTTTTTGTTCTCTCAAGTCGATATTTACATTTTCTCTTTTGCTGCCCTTGATTTGTGCTCATATAATAAAGGTATACGCACACAAGCATACATTATTCAACTTAAATATATCCGTATTGAATACAACAAGTATAAAAAAACATGTAACAACGAAGGATTTAGTGCTAGAGTTTTTTTTCCCACACAAAAGTAAAAAATAGTGGCAATCCACGCGCTGTTGTAAAACAGTGAAAGTGGTGGTGGTGATATAGCATAGTAACAAAGATAGGAGGTTTCTCTTCGCGCCATTTTTTCTCCCTATCTCTATTTTTCACCTGGTTTCTCCCTTTCACACAATAACAAATAAAAAAATAAGGGAAAAGAAAATCGAGAAACATTAGACAAGCAGTCTGGGAAACAATATTGTGTCATATATTCACACCCGAAAAAACCGTACCACATAGAGAGCTCTTTTATTCTCAAGGGAACGCGGGAGGGTGATGGTGGTGGTGATGATGATGATAAAAAAAGTGACAGGATAATTGTTGTCTGTGTGAGTGTTTATGTGCATCAAACAAAGTAAATAAAATAAATAAATAAATATACACACAAAGACACAAAAGTAGACACAATGCCATGCTACTGCTGTTGGCTCTTGTTTCTGCCATGCTGTTGGAGTGAATGGGTCGTTGAGACTACAACAGAGTGTAGGTTTTCTTGAGGCTTTCTTCCGCTGTGATGCCTTATGTGTGTGTGTTCCAAACACAAAAAGAGCAACTGGAGGGCTTATTACTTCCCTTAAAGAAATACAATGCCTGGGTGGACATAAGTAATCCGATCGTTAATAGCATTTCCTTTATGACTGAGCCTTTGTTGGTTGTGGTAGTACCATGCTCCACCAGCCGACACTCAACAACCTGATTTTTTTTCTTTTCGTTTCTGATATCTTGTATCAAATCCTAATCGTATTTTTTGCATTGCATTGAAGCGCAATTACTGAATTGTCTTTTCAGTTTATCTCCACATATTATTGTAGTCTGTATTCTGATAAAACCATTCAATCTATTTAATATCTTTCATCCTTTTTTTAATCCAGAAAAGCTATTAAATATTGTCAAACCTTAGCACAAAAATTGAATTACTGTAAATTGCAACATGTTATAGCGTGATTCGTTACAAGAAAGACAATTTTCTTTTTTGTAGCCGTGTACCAAGTACAAAATGAACATGGTTTGATATAGGCGGTGTATATTGAAGCAACAGTCTTTTGTCGTTTTGGCAATGAAAATATAATTTTGTTTGAGGCACATTCCTTCTTTAAAGTTAAAGCAGCGTAAATAGTCTGGGAACACAAAAAAAGTATTCAACCAAACTTTCTTCCCCTTTCCCCCTTTTTCTTTCCACATACAAATATAGCCACCATACTACTACGTGACAAGTGTAAATACTACATGCAGTGCATTCATTATTACTACCATCGTTGTCGCCATAACACAAAGTCCAACAGAAATATTACAACACATTTAACTTGTTTTTTTTCTTGTAAGAATCAGAGCAAAAGTTGTAGTTATTTCTCCCTCTCTTTTTTTTGTTGTTACCGTGTTTTTGTGTGATATGACAACGCAATAATACATAGGGAAAATACAATAATATCAGTGTTTACATAGCTGCTATTGTGCATACATTAAATAGAAACATTTCAATGGCGAGTTTGTTGGGCAGGGAATGTAATGTGGTATAGTAGTAGCATGTTGCTGGAATGTCAGGAAGAGATACGAGCATTCTTTCTTGACTTTCCCCAGTTATCATAATACTTTTGCCTTTCTTCTACACAGAAAGCTCAAACTTTCTCTTGTCAAAGTTGGACATAATAGCGAGGGGAACATGAGAAGAACCAATCCATGCAAGTGAGCAAAATTAAAAACACACCACTACAACAGCACAGCAACAACACAACCAAGTATTTTAACAATACATATATTTTTCTAACTATAACTACATAATATTGAACAAATCAATAAGTAATTATAAAAATAGTATAGAGCAATAAAAAGAATGAAAAAATATTACTATATACATTCATAATAATATGGCTATAGGTCAGTATAAAATGCAGCGGCATTACATTAACTTTCCACTTCATTTGCTACTGAACAGTTTATTATTATTTTTTATTATTTTTTGTCTACCGAAAAACTTTGATAGCGGACGTTGATAGCAAATAATATGGCTCGCATATCAGAATTATTATTGCTATTAATGTAAATATGTTATATCTTAATACTACACACCGCACATTATTGCAAACATCTTGATGTAGGATAATATGCTTAACTTGTCAATAATATTTATTTTTATGTGCGTGCATCATCAAAGACAAAAGGGGATAAATTACGTACTCTCGTGTAAAGCATGTAGTAGTTGAGAATTTTATTTACCGTTGTTTCAACCCTTCCCTTCTTCCTGTTGTCCATTTTAGAGAGAGAGAGAAAAAAAAGCGGTAGTTAGAATGAGGAACGGGCGAATATGTTATGGAGGAATCGACTCACATGATATATAAATATTAGCGGGAAAAAATAGTTACAAGCGTTCGCATTATGTATATATATAATATTATATAGCGTGTGATGCTAAAAAAACTATAATTTGTAAGTTTTGCCATCTATGTAGACTAATATAGTTACAAGCGTTCGCATTATGTATATATATAATATTATATAGCGTGTGATGCTAAAAAAACTATAATTTGTAAGTTTTGCCATCTATGTAGACCTCTCTTCCTATTATTTTTTTTCTCCTGCTTTTCTCTCGTACAATATTTTTGCTCAAGCTTTTCATGAGGATTTTCAAGGAATGAATGGAAAGCGATACATAATAAATGGATTTCTAATAATTTCCAATACATCGTCTTTCATGCACGTATATTTCATTTGCCCTGTTACTCCTACGACAAGTTTTACTATTTATATGGACAGGAAAAAGGCTATATATTTTGTCGGTAATATAACTCAACCCTCCACCACATTGCTACATCGTTCCATCATCCGAAGTAAACTCGGAAATGCTACTTGTTTCGTGGTTACGTTCCCGTCAATTCAAGTTGCCCCGTCGTTTGGACTAGTGTCATTTGACAAAGAATTACCACTGCTACGCTGTACTTGGACTTCACCTTGTCGTTATATTCTCACATTTCATACGGACCGACCAGTTGGAAGGGCAGCATATTATACGTAGTACGTAGTATTTGAGATTAGGAGACTTTTTAATATATAATGCCCGACATGAATTAGCCACGCAATGCAATGATGCAATCATGACTACGCAAATGCTGTATATATTAATTTAGATGTGGGAAAGAGCAACTCAGGGAAAGGGGGATAGTTGGGCTCGGAAATGGAATCATTTCACGAGAATTGCCAGGTTTGTAGGCAGAATGAACGAAGGTATGCAGAAAATGCTCAAACATTCCCTCTAGTTTCACTGCCTAGCTATGTACATAATTTATGTATGTATTTTTTGGGGGAACACAAGTCTATAACTATTGAAGTGACAGCGTCTACTTGCGGAATCTACATTAAGGTTACTATTTCAGAGCTAAAACCTATTTCTACGTTTTGAAACTGGAAATAATTGGAAAAGACAGGGAAATGATGACGATACACCTTCCTTGGTGATCCTGGTGAATTCCTTGCCCGTGTATAAGCATCATCCTATACCACCAGGAATTAAACTTGGAATAGTTTTATTATTATCACTTGGCCAACTTGGCAGAGCCTAGCTCTTGCGGAATTTGTGATGATGGGTTATATAGCTTTTCAATTGTTTTTAGTAGTTGCAGTGCAATGATCTACTGCAATAAAATATTGATGCACACTTGTGGCATGCAATTAGACCTATTATTATATGCATGTAAATGCGCCTACAATGTAGAAAACTATGGACATTTTGGCATTGGTAGAATAACAGAAACGAACACTTTCACGACAGGAAAAGTTGTTGGGATAGGTTGGTTAGTCTGTCTACTTGATTGTCTCCGTACAAGAATAAAGTTTCGCAACACGCTTGACATTAATTGACTTCTTTTGATCTGTACAAAAGTTTTCGACAGGTGGATCAGTCGAAAAGGTCAAAGGCCCATTTCCCTGTCTAAATTTTAATCATATATCTGAATTATAAATAGCCTTTTATTGTTATAAAATGGTCAGGTTTTCGCGTCCTCCCGTATCAAATTGAGTATTAAACGCTGTTTTATTGTACACTAGGACGATATGCTTTAAACGTGCAAAATACATTTTTTGCCATTTTATTGTCTCCCAAGTTGATGCAATGATGATATGGATACCACGTGCATATTTACTTGCGCACTTACATGCTACACTTATTTCCTAAAGTGAAGATAGCCATAAAATGTCATTCAAGAACAATTGGTAGAGTAGAGATGAGTAATATCCATAGTATAACGTCAGCTAATTCTGCAGGTATATGGTTTTATTTACTTTTGGCAGACAAAAAAAAATCCCGCATGACGGCTGTGGCAATGAGCCAACCTAATAAAAATACATGGAAATATACGGGTATGAATACGCTAGCATACATTTTTATTTACTTTTTGGATTCATTTACTACAATGAGTTGCTTTCTACGAGCCTCAATGATGTTTTATTTTGGTATTTGATTAAATGCAGTTGTAATACGTAACGCATCAAGCGCGTTTATCATTCCTATGTATCAAGCGCACTTCACGGTACAAACCATATTCACAAGCAGTTTGATTCCAGTCGAGAAGAATGGATAATATTTAGTTTGAATGACACACTGAATAACAATAACAAGATGTTGAACAACAGTTTTGAAGTTGTATAGCTTCCTAATGCCTTCAATTCGTATATCTACGCATGTTTTATAACGGTGAAAATAATGTAAAGTTACAATAAATAACGGGGAAGAAAAACTATGGAGAAAAAGAAAATGGCAATACTCTGATGTATCTTAAGATAAATAGCTTAGGAATCGTAAGTTACGATGTCTTAAATTAAAGCTGAAAAACTAGATTTTTATGTGCATGAGTGGATTTGAGTACAAACTTGTTTTTGGCATCAGTTTCATGTTGAAATACAAATGTTTCTTAGGTTTCTTGTCTACGCATATTCTTCCTCTTGTTCATGTTTTTTGAGCGATTTTGTGCATTGTTTTGGTTGGTTTCAACCATTTTCGTGATTTCGTCCATTAAAGTTTTTTTTTCAATTTTCTCATAGTACCCCATTGTTTTAAAACGCGAATTCAAAAAAGGAAAGGTGCTTGGATGTGTTCTGCTAAACTTTTGTCAAACGTCAAAATACTATATCACTTCTCATGGATGAGATTTTGGAGAGAAAAATCGACTTATGGTTTCATTTTCCAACTGTTACATTGCTACGGTGGTAGGTTAGCTACCACATAGAGCACCTTAAGCTACAACGAATCTAGAGTTTGACATGTTAACCAGTTTAACAGTCAGTGTATTTACATTACTCATACAATAAAAGTTTATTTTTAAAAAACACCACCGTAGATTGGGAAGCCCGAAATTTCATTTTTGTTATCGTTATCACCCGCAACTCATATTCGATGTTTAATGCTTTCTTACAAGATTGTTTGTTCAATCAAAGACGTGCTTTTCAAAAATTGCAAAATAAAAAGGTAGCAAATAAAGTTTCAATAAATCCAATCGTCTAATAAGAAAGAAAAAAATAGGTGCAATCAATGATAACTAAAATAAACTCTCTCGGTTTGAACGTATGATGCATAGCGAGACATACGTATACATTCATTATACTGAGTTCGAGTTCATGCCAATTGGGACAGGGAAATCCCAAGCAAACAAATAGCTATATGTAAATAAATATGAGGGACAAACTGACAGACCATCCATTTTAGTAGTTTTCATTATAGAGTGAGTATATATACAAATGGGTAGTTCTCTATATACTTACATGCTTTCACCACAGAACCAACAGAATACAGTGTGGAAGCAGTATTCAAACTCTTACATGTGGTCTTGATTTAAAACTATTAAATTACAACATAAATAATCAAAAAATATTGTGCTTCGACAGACAGACCAATCATTTTTGGTTAATAAAAAGTAGCACAAAGAAATCACATGTCCGCCTGCTGCATCACGGATGTTATTATGTGAGCACTTGGATATTAGCATATTATTATGAATACAAATAAATATATGCTGAATCGGTATATTACTTACCTATGCTTCAGTAATAATATGATGAAGCCTTGGAAATCATTCTACTCCATATATCTAGGGGTTGTACTACCAGTCAATATTACATCACCAAATTATGTTTACCTATATAATAATATTAATAAATAGGATTCAGAGAGTACTGACATTTGAACCCTGGAAATCGGATTGAATTTACATCTCAGAAATATTTGTCCGGCATGTAACCATCCATCCATATTTATATCCAGTGGGCATATGCTGACCTAGCTGGTTTAAAATAAAACTTGTTGTGGGGTAAAAAAGGCAATTACAAAAAGGATGTAAGAGTTTATTAGATATCGATTTAAACAAAAGAATAGCTTTCATACTTGAGCATAGGTATGTATGTATGTATGTATGCATGTATGTGTGCCTCATACAAATACATTATCCATAAAGCTACTCCTTGTCTCGTAAAAATCATGCGTATACTTTGTATACTTCTTATTGCATTTTGCATAGTTTAACCTTTTGTTCATGCTTCGATATTGCGGATCCGGTCCAATTGTTCTTCCCTTTTTTTCTAGCTAGAGTGTCATGCTATGATAATGAAAGCGAAAGAGAAATGCTGTATTGTTTGTGTTCCAAGGTGCCCAACTACATTGGTTGTTGTGGCCGCTGATGTAAGCGGGGGAGGCTAAACTACTACAACGCGTGTAATAAATAATATGCAAAGCAACAATCATCTATCATGGTCAGTTCAATCGTCAACACATACATACAATGTAGATTCAGTTGAGTCGTGTCGTCATATCAGAGAGAAAGCTTTCTCCTACAAATATACATATAGATACCTACGCATGCAATATTTATTTAACATGCCTAGCATCAAACACACTTGATTAATGAACTTGCAACAACTGCCTTTACCACGACGAAGACGAAGGTAGACACACACACACACACACATGTATTCTCAGCTCAAATGTGAACTGTCCGCATTTGTACGCTTACCACGCGAATATTTTACTTTCCTTTTGCGTGTATCTTTGTTTTGTTTGTATGAAATAGATATTTGTGCATGCCGTCCAGTGAATGGCGTCCACACACAAAACTAATAACTGACCCTGTGTGACCGTCTGGACACAAACTTTGCGTTTCTGTGCGTTCTCTTTGAGTAGAAAAGGTTGGTGGAACATTTTGTCGGATGTTGTTTGACTTCAAAGTAAATTTCAATCACTACTTTAATAAGAAATATGTGAGGTTGCTTAAGAATATTATTTTGTATTACAACTTACTAAAGATGTAACCTGACATTATGTGTACCCTGTAACCTTTAACAAATTTTAATGGAAAATATGAGAAGCGTGAAGGTATGTACATGTATGTATATTTTCATTAGAATGATTGGTATATAGAAACATTTTCTTTCTGAAAAGCTATCCTTATTACTAGAATGTTCTAAAAGTTCCAATGGGGAAACACCCTCTAACTTTTTGACATGGTTTGCAGCAGTTCAGCCTTTGCACGCATGCGAGGGCTAATTTACTTATTACACGTGATTATGATTTGTAGTTATACCAAAATGTTCCTTAAACAAATATATATATATATATATTGTATATATGCGTGTTACCTAAAGCCGATTCTAGTTTTAGCTCATTATGCGGAATGGTAGCTAATTTATTGATAATATGGATTATTTGGATACATTATAAATAGTTTTTGAAACTAATAATGAAATGCTTTCATTCCCACGCTGCCTAGTAAAGCTCTCATTTCACTTACATTTAATCCTAAAATTTTAAACCAGATATTAGAATCAAACTGTTTTTTCTTCATATATATATATAAAGCTTACAAGTTGAACGTATGGAGCTATATTTTCTAATTTTATCAAAATGTCAAGTTGAAAAGAGCACTTTTCGTTTAATTGTTTGTGGAGGTGACAACAAATTCACACAATGTTGAAATTGCAAGTCAAGCTCTTTCTCTGTGGTAGTAACATTCGCATGCATACGCATTTCTAATATTAAATGAATATTACAAAAAAGTACTCAATGTCAGAAAACTTTGAATCTTCATAACAACATTTCTTTGTCGCCGTCAAAAACTGTACTTTTGAAAAAAGAGGAAACGGATTTGCTTTGCTTTATCATTCCCTACAACCCTATTACGTAGGTAGGTATACATACATCAACTTACGTACGTAGCATTATCCTCCAAAGTCTAGAGCCCAGACACTGGACAATATAATTTCCTGGACGCAACCTTCAATAAGTAAAGATATACCACTGCTATATACATTAATATAGGAGTAGCCATTGACTCAACAAAAAATACATTGAAATTCTGAGAGAGGCTTAAAGACGAAATCAGAACGTGTGGCTTCCTTTCTTATGATCCTTTCCGTTTCTGCCTTTGTGTATCCCTTCCTACTTCAAAATAACAACTTGTGGTAAAAATATATATCATTGTACTGCTTACTAATTTTATTATATTTTTTTTTCTTTATATTATTTTTTGTTTACTACGCCAGTCATTCCCATTGAATCTGTTGACTACTCTACGAATAATAAAACTTGTTATGGAAACCGTAGTAGATTCATACCCTTTTGTATTGCATTCCATTTTTTTTAAAGCGCTTGGCGAACAAGAAGAAAAAGCGACAAGAAGAACATCCGCAAAAGAAACGAAAGCACTTAAAAGTGTGCCACTAAAACTGTTACAGCTTGGATTATTATTATGCCTTTGTTTGCTGCTAGCATTGTCACTGTTGTGATTAAATAAGCTTGGCTATCGCACTGAGGAATCATGGCACTTGCAACACAACCCGAGTACGACAACATCATA